>PVLC010018577.1:13049-31961 GCA_004027655.1 Graphiurus murinus
GGTACTGGGAATTGAACTCAGGGGCATTCTACCTCCGAGCTACACCCCCAGCCCTATTTTTATTCTTTATTTTGAAACAGGGTCTCACTAAGTTGCGAGTGCCTCACTAGGTAGCTGAGGCTGGCCGCGAACCCGGATCCTCCGGTCTCAGCCTCCCGAATGCTGGGATTACAAGCGTGCGCCACCACGCCCGGCTTGTGTTGACATTTAAATTTTCAACTCCCTTGGGTAAATAGGAGCATGATTGTTGGATCATGTGATACAAGTATGTTTAGTTTTCCAAGAAACTGTCAGAATGTATTCCTGAGTCGCTGTGTCATTCCTACCAACAGTTAATGAGAACATCACTCTTGCTCTATGTCCCTGTCAGCCTTTGGTGTGGAAACCAATCTGCATTTTTGCCAGTGGAGAGGTGTAATAGGGATCATAGTGTCATAGTGATGTCTTATTATTGTTTTAATTTTTGTTTCCCTAATGATGTATGATGTGAAACATTTTCTCATATGTTTATTTTTTTGTGGTACTGGGGATTGAACTCAGGGGCATTCTACCTCTGAGCTATACCCCCAGCCCTATTTTTTTTTTATTCTTTTATTTTTGAAACCGGGTCTCACTAATTTGCGGAGTGCCTCACTAGGTAGCTGAGGCTGGCCGAGAACCCAGATCCTCCGGTCTCAGCCTCCTGAATGCTGGGATTACAAGCGTGCGCCACCACGCCCGGCTCTCATATGTTTATTATCTGTATCTTCGGTGGTGAGTTGTCTAGGTTCATTGTGCATGTTTGTTTTGTTTTTTGTTTTTTGTTTTTTGCACTACTGGAGATTGAACTCAGGGGCATTCTACCTCTGAGCTCTACCCCCAGCCCTATTTTTTATTCTTTATTTTGAAACAGGATCTCACTAAGTTGCGGAGTGCCTCACTAGGTAGCTGAGGCTGGCCGCGAACCTGAATCCTCCAGTCTCAGCCTCCCAAATGCTGGGATTACAAGTGTGTGCCACCTCACCCGGCCATTGTGCATGTTTTAATCAGGTTTTGTTGTTGAATTTTAAGAATATATACTTTGGATAACATTCTTTTATCAGATATGTCTTTTGTGAATATTTTTTCCCAATCTGTGTCTTCTTAGTCTTATGATAGTATACTTCAGAGAGCAAAAGTTTTAAATTTTAATGAAGTTCAGCTTATCATTTATTTCTTTCTTGGATTGTGTCTAAAAAGTCTTTGCCATGTCCAAAATAATCTGGATTACTTTCCCCTTTCATATCTTCTAGGAGTTTTATAGGTTTTTTGTTTTACATTTAGATTCATTTTGAGTTAGTTTAAGAAAAGGCTTTAAGGTCTGTCTGTGTCTAATGTGTGTGTATGGTGCGGGGGTTGTACCCCAGGTCCTCATGTATACTAGGCAAGCACTCTACCACAGATCTGTGTCTCGTTTTTTGTTTTTAAATGTAGATGTCCATTTGTTCCAGCACTTTCTCTCTATTGTATTTCCTTTTTTTTTTTTTTTTTTTTTTTTTTTTTTTTTTTTTTTTTTTTTTTTTTTTTTTTTTTTTTTTTTTTGCAGTACTGGGGATTGAACTCAGGGGCATTCTACCTCCGAGCTATACTCCCAGCCCTATTTTTTATTCTTTATTTTGAAACAGGGTCTCACTAAGTTGCAGAGGGCCTCACTAAGTAGCTGAGGCTGGCCGCGAACCTGGATCCTCCAGTCTCAGCCTCCCGAATGCTGGGATTACAAGTGTGCGCCACCACGCCCGGCTCTGTATTTCCTTTGTTCTTATGCCGAAATCCATCGATTATGTGAATCTATTTCTGGGCTCTCTGTTCTGTTTTATTATCTGTTTGTATTTTTTCACCAATATCACACACTGTCTTGATTACTGTAGCTTGATAGTAAGTCTTTTATAGTAAGTCCTCAGTTTTGTTCTTCTCCTTTAGTTATCATGTTACCTATTACTGAGTCTTTTTCTTCTCCATAATAAACGTTAGAAGTAGTTTATTGATAACCACAAAATAACTTGCTGGGATTTTGATTGGTATTCAGAGATTCTATAGATTTAATCAGGAAGAACTGACCTGTTGACAATATTGAATCTTCCTCTCTTGAAGCTTTCATTATACAGTGGGCATTGTGTATGCCCACATGAGCTTTGCCACCACCGTGTGTGTGTGTGTGTGTGTGATTATTATTTTTTTTTTCAGTACTGGGGGTTGAACTCAGGGGCATTCTACCTCTGAGCTATCCCCCAGCCCTATTTTGTATTCTTTACTTTGAAACCGAGTCTCACTAAGTTGCGGAGTGCCTCACTAGGTAGCTGAGGCTGGCCTTGAACCCGGATCCTCCGGTCTCAGTCTCCCGAATGCTGGGATTACAAGCATGCGCCACCACGCCTGGCCCCAGCCCTATTTTTAATTCTTTAATTTGAAACAGGGTCTCGCTAAGTTGCAGAGAGCCTCACTAGGTAGCTCCAGTTTCAGCCTCCCAAATGCTGGGATTACAAGCATGCACTACCATGCCTGGCTTATTTTTTTTTAATTTTGAAACAAGGTCTTGCTAGGTTGAAAGTCTTACTACTTGCTGAGGCTGTCCTCGAACCTGTGATCCTCCTGTCTCAGCCTTTCAAGTACTGGGATTACAGGCATGCGCCTCCATGCCCAGTTAGGCTTTGCCTTCTGTCAGTTAACTATGGTGAGGTATTGATCTCTCCAGTCTAATTTAAAATTGAGCTTGGGTTAGGTTAGGGTTGGATTGAAACTATAGTTTTCAGTTCCCTTCTGCTTTAAATTTCTTGAGGTTGATAGCAGGCATCTCTTTCCATCAGAGATCAGGGATCTAAACTTCATAGGACACCCGAGCTCGCTCTTCCTTCCAGCCCAACTCGAGAGATGTCCCCTGGGAGAGAGTTCGTGGGGAATTAGGACTGTATTTAGAGCTCCTTCAGATTTTAAGCTGCTATGACCCCTACTTAATGGGCATTCAAATTTTGGTTGATATCTCTTTGTCCAGGAACAGACTCTTCCTTGTTGCATGCGTGTGTGTGTGTGTGTGTGTGTGTGTGTGTGTGTGTGTTTACTGGGAATCCTCTGCCTGTGATAGGCTTACTTCAGTAAGGAGCTAATACTGATAAGCCAAGTATATTTGCTTACTAAACCCAAATAACCTTGAAAAGTATTTCTAATATACTGGTAAATTGTTGGTTTCAGTTGAAAAATACTAATTTATGAATCCTAATAATGAGGTGTTTAGGATTCATTTAGTATATGAGCATGACAGAAAAGAATCTCATAAAATTTCTCCTGTTTGACTTTCTGTTAGGTCTAACTCAGGTATATCTTTTGGGCAATATTATTTCTACAGTAAATTGATTAATTAATTTTGTGATGCTGTGGATTGAACCCAGGGACATTTTGCCTCTGAGCTATACCTCCAGTCCTTTTTATTTTTTATTGTGAAACAGTGTTTTGCTAGGTTGTTGAGAGTCTTGCTGAGTTGTTGAGGCTGGTCTCAAACCTACAGTCCTCCTGTCTTAGCCTCCCCGGTACTGGGAATACAGGCACAACAGTAAATAGATTACTGCCCAGCAGTGCATAGATTTAGATGTTGTAATTACAGTAGGAGTTCACTTACTTGACAGAATTGAGTTAATACTCAACACTAATCAACTTTTTGGTTGACTAAAGTGTTAATTCATGAGAATACTCAGTTACCAGTGACTTTAAATCATAAGCCCATGTATGTTAGGAAGTCTGAACTTGTGTAATCGTACAGTTGTTCCACATCGCTCATCATGAACTCTTGTCATGAAAGCAGGCTGTTTCTTATTCGGCGTTCTCCAGTCAGTCCTTAGCGTGCTGGCAGTTCTGCTTTGCCGTTGTAATGTTGTGGTCCTTAAAGTTCTGTAGTCCAGATTCAAAGCAGGAATTTGGTTGCAGTGAATATTCTTTCAAAAAGGGTTCTTTCTTCAAGTGGCTTTTTACATTTGAAGGACAGCATTTTCCAGAATCTCCCTCGTAAAATCCCCTTTATCCTATTTTGCAGAAATGGATCTGGTAGCTACCCTTAGCTCAAGAGAAGCTAGGAAAGCAAGAGTCTGACAAAAGTAAGATGCTGATTGGCTTTTGCCAGTGGTTCTCAAGAAAGGGGAATGTGATGTTTGTTGCATACCTTCTGTTAGAGAGCATCTGAAAATGTGTGAAGTAATTGTTGACATTTAGTGGGCAGGGACTAGGTGCTTAAGCATCCTGCAATGCATGTGACAGTTCCAGAGGAGGAAGAATGTCCAACTCAAAATGTCAGTAGCAGCCTGTTGAGACATTGCACATGTTAAAAACCATAATATTAAGACTAATTTTAGCAGGGCGTGGTGGCACAGGCTTGTAATCCCAGTATTTGGGAGGCTGAGACCGGAGGATCCGGGTTTGTGGCCAGTCTCAGCTACTTAGTGAGGCACTCTGCAACTTAGACCCTTTTTCAAAATAAAAAATTGGGCTGGGGGTGTAGCTCGGAGGTAGAATGCCCTGGGTTCAATCCCTAGTACCACACACACACATAAAAGGACTAGTTTAATTATAAATTAATGTAACTAAATTAAACTTTAAAATTAAAACTACCATAAAAATTATATATGCATATTCACATATGCATGCAAATATATGTGGGTACATATTTATACATATATACACATAGATGTCATTATGTCTGAGTAATGGTTGCTAAACAAAATGCAAAGAGTAAAAGGTAGATTAGGCAAAGAACTGTCTTCTATATGGTCATTCCATAGTTTAAATGTTTTAAATATACAATTGTATATTAAGTAATTGAAGCTGAGTGTGGTGGCCCTCACCTGTAATCCCAGTACTCAGGAGGATCACAGGTGTGAGGCTAGCCTCAGCAATTTAATGAGAACTGTTTCAAAATAAAAATACAGGGCTGAGTATATAGCCCAGAGGTAGAATGCCCTGGGTTCAATCCCCAGTGTCACACACAAATATATATATATTTAAAATTGATATGGAGAGGCTGTTTCTTTCAGTATGGAATCCCTCTCAGTTTAGCTTTTTTTCAGTCATACCCATAACTATCTCTAATTTTTTTTTTAATAGGACAAGAATATAGACATTACAAAGCAATTTGAGAATCTGGGTTCAGACTCAATCTTGTTATATTTCGTGTGCAAGTGTGTGATATTGGGAATTGAAACCCTTCAAGATAAATCCCCATCCCTTTTAAAAAATTTTTTAAATTTATTTTTTATTTTGAAACAGGATCTCACTAAGTTGCAGAGGACCTCATTAAGTAACTGAGACTGGCCACAAACCTGCGATCCTCCTGTCTCAGCCTCCCAAGTACCGGAATTACAAGCGTGTGCCACCACGTCCGGCTTTACCCCCATCCCTTTTTTTGTGTGTGTGGTACTGGGGAGTGAACTCAGGGCCATTCTACCTGCGAGCTACACCCCCAGCCCTATTTTTTATTCTTTATTTTAAACAGGGTCTCACTAAGTTGCGGAGTGCCTCACTAGGTAGCTGAGGCTGGTCATGAACCTGGATCCTCCAGTCTCAGCCTCCCAAATGCTGGGATTACAAGCTTGCACCACCACGCCCAGCACCCCCATCCTTTTTAAATTTTTTTGTTTTGAAACAGTGTCTGGCTAGGTTGTTGAGGTCTTGGTAAGCTGCTAAGGGTGACTGTGAACCTGTGGTCCTCTTGTCTCAGCTTCCCAAGTACTGGGAATACAAGCATGTGCCACCATACCTGGCTCATTTTTTATTTATTTATTTAATTTTTTTTTGTGGTACTGGGGATTGAATTCAGGGGCGTTCTACCTTTGAGCTATACCCCCAGCCCTATTTTTTATTCTTTATTTTGAAACAAGGTCTCACTAAGTTGCGGAGTGCCTCACTAGGTAGCTGAGGCTGGCCGGGAACCCAGATCCTCCGGTCTCAGCCTCCCAAATGCTGGGATTACAAGTGTGTGCCACCATGCCCGACTGCTTATTTTTTATTTTTATTTTTTTGTTTGTTTGAGGCACTGGGGATTGAACCCAGGGGCATTCTACATCTGAACTGCACCCCTAGCCCTATTTTATTTTATTTGGAAACAGGGTCTCAGTAAGTCGATAAGAGTCTCACTACTTGCTCAGACTATCCTTGAACCTGTTAGTCTCTTGTCTCAGCCTCCCAAGTACTGGGATTACAGGCATGTGCCCCAATGCCCAGCTTATTTTTTATTTTGAAACAGGGACTTGTGAAGTTGCTAAGGGTCTCACTTAGGTAGGTGAGGCTGTTCTCAAACCTTCAGTCCTACTGTTTTAGCTTCCCAAGTAAGTACTGGGGTTACAGGTGTGTGTTTACCACACCTGGCTATATTCTTTCTTTTGAATTTTTTTTCCCCTTTTGGTGTGTGTATAGCACTGGGGATTGATCACAGGCATTCTGTCTCCCAGCAACACTTCTGGACCTTTATATTTTTTTATTTGAAACAGGGTTTTGCTCAGTCGCTGAGAGCCTTGCTAAATTATTGAGACCGGCTTCAAATCCCCCTGTCTTAGCCTCCTAAGTACTGGAATGATAGGCATGCATCACCACTTCTGATTTATCATTATTGCAAATTTAAGATAATTTTTGCTAAGAAATGTCAAAAACATTCATTTAAAATCATCTGCTTTAGCCAGGCATGGTGGCGCATGCTTGTAATCCCAGTACTTGGGAGGCTGAGACAGGAGGATCACAGGTTTGCGGCCAGCCTCAGCTACTTAGGCCCTCCGCAACTTGGTGAGACCCTGTTTCAAAATAAAGAATAAAAAATAGGACTGGGGTGTAGCTCAGAGGTAAAATGCCCCTGGGTTCAATGCCTATTACCATTAAAAAAATAATAATAAAATAATCTGCTTTGAGATAGTTAAGTATATTAAAAGATTTATTTTTTGTGTAATACTGGAGATTGAACTCGAGCATTCTACCTCTGAGCTGTACCCTACCCCTATTTTATAGTTTTTATCCTGAAACAGGGTCTTGCTAGGTTGATGAAAGTCTCAATATTTGCTGAGGCTGTTCTCGAACCTTTGATTTTCCTATCTCAGTCTTCTAACTACTGGGATTACAGGTGTGTGCCACCACGCCTAGCTATATTAAAAATTTTATTATACCATTTTATTAAAATAAAACAATTTCAAAAAAGATGAAAAAATATTAAATCACTATGCTATCACTGAAATCACCCCTGTAACTTACATATGCATAAATAAATATTAATTGTAAAATCTGTTTCAACAGAATATATTATTTCAATAGTTATTATTTATTTCTTTGCAGTTTTTTTTTTTTTTTTTTTTGCGGTACTGGGGATTGAATTCAGGGGTAATCTACCTCCGAGCTATACCCCCAGCCCTATTTTTTATTCTTTATTTTGAAACCGAGTCTCACTAAGTTGCGGAGTGCTTCACTAGGTAGCTGAGGCTGGCCGAGAACCCGGATCCTCTGGTCTCAGCCTCCCGAATGCTAGGATTACAAGCGTGCGCCACCATGCCCGGCTTTTGTCATATGCTTTTTGACTGGGGTATTGTCAGATAGATTGCATGGGGGAAAAAAATAGATTGACCACATTTGGAACAAGTTTATTTTTATATATCTGAAGCCTTAAGGTTTTAAAAATAGATGGTACTTAACCATAAAGCCACTTTTGTGCTACTAGAAGTCACCTGTTCCCCACGTTAGGCCTAACTACTATACTGACTAGATTAGTTTAACATTTATTTTTATCTTTTTAATAAATGGTACTTGAAAAAAAGCCTTTGATTTTGGCACTAGATGATTTGAATTATCCAAAATAAGTTTAGTAAGCCTAATCAATCTCTCTCTTCCTTTCCCAACCTCCCCTCTCTCCCGCATACACACAGTATTGAAACCTACCATCACTGTTCATGGACAATTTTCTTTCATCTTTCCCATTATTTTGAATAAACCCAGATAACATATTTCTAAATGATGAAGATTACTCTTCCTAAAAAGCAGTAAGATGCTTTAATGAATATAATCATTCCTTTAAAACTGAACTCATTCCTTAATATCAAGTATTCCATCAGACTTCAGAGCTTCCAAAATAGCTCATGTAATTTACTGAGCCATTTATTTGTTAGAAGTAAGGTTCATATATTGCATTGGTTGGTATGTCTTAAGTCTCTCTCTCTCTTTTTTTGTGGTACCAGGGATTGAATTCGGGGGTGTTCTACCTCCAAGCTAACAGGATCTCCCTAAATTTCTGGAACCTAAGATCCTCCTGTCTCAGCCTCCTAAGCACTGGGATAATAGACATGTACCACCAAGCCTGACTTAAGTCTCCCTTAATTACAGGTTTTCCTTCTATCTTTTTATTTCCCTTGCAGTATTTATTGATAATATTTATATTATTATTATTATTATTATTATTATTATTATTATTTTAGGGCACTGGGGATTGAACTCAAGGGCATTCTACCTCTGAGCTACACCCCCAGTCCTATTTTATTCTTTATTTTGAAACAGGATCTAAGTTGCAGAGTGACTCACTAAATGGTTGAGGCCTGCCGAAAACCCAGGTCCTCCTATCTCAGCCTCCCAAGTATTGGGTATTACAAGCATGCATCACCACGCCCAGCTTGTTGCTAATTTTTAAAAACTACTCTTGATTTTATTTCTCTGGGTGTTCTTTCAAATATATATTTTCATTCAGCCTTTTATGAAAGTTCTTAGTATTACCTTTTTTTTTTAAAGTGGCTCTGGGGATTGAACCCAGGGATGTTCTACCTCTAAGTCCTAACCCTATTTTATTTTGAAACAGGGTCTCACTAAGTTGTGGAGGGCCTCATTAAGTTGCTGAGGCTGTCCTCAAACCTTGGATCCTCTTGTCTCGGCCTCCCAAGTATGGGGATTAGGATTAGAGATGTGCACCAGCTTGTATATTTACTCTTCAATTGTGATCTTTTTTTTTTTTTGATGGAAAAAAAAGGAGAAACCACTTCTGTTCTTTATACTCTGAAGTTTAGAGTAAGTACAATAATTTGAAAAGAGTAAATCATTATTTGTTATTAGAAATATAAATTAGGAGCTGGGTGTGGTGGCACATGCTTGTAATCCCAGTACTTGGGAGGCTGAGACTGTAGGATCTGGGTTCTCGGCCAGCCTCAGCTACTTAGTGAGGCTCTCCGCAACTTAGTGAGACCCTGTTTCAAAATAAAGAATAAAAAAAAAAATAGGACTGGGGGTGTAGCTCAGAGGTAGAATGCCCGAGTTCAGTCCCCAGTACCACACACACACACACACACACACACACACACACACACACACAAAAATAAATTAGGGAGCTGCTGAGATATAGCTTAGTGATAGAGCACTTGCCTAGCATACACAGAGTCCTGGGGTTGATTCCCAGTACCACAAAGACAAAACAAGTAAGAACTCCCCAACTTCTCATGAAAGATGTAAATTAGATGCTTCCTGGGCATGGTAGCAAATGCCTGTAATTGCAGTACTTGGGAGGCCAAGACAGGATTGCAGGTTCCAGGCCAGCATCAGCAACTTAGCAAGACCCTGTTTCAAAATGTAAAGGGCTAGCGGGGCGTGGTAGCACATACTTGTAATCCCAGTATTTGGGAGGCTGAGACCAGAGGATCCGAGTTGGCAGCTGGCCTCAGCTACTTAGGCCTTCCACAACTCAATGAGACCCTGTTTCAAAATAAAGAATTAAAAGTAGGGCTGGGGATGTAGCTTCGAGGTGGAATGCTCCTGGGTTCAACCCCCAATATTGAAGGAAAAAAAAAAAGTAAAGGGCTAAGGGTATAGCTCAGGTGTAGAATGCCTCTGCTGGATTCAGCCCCAGTACCAAAACAACACAACAAAAACAAATAGGTTTTTGCTTTTCAGCAGCCAGATGGATAAATTTTGTGTAATTAGGAGAGTTGTGTGGTTATTGAGACCAGCAAAGAGTTAACTGCAGTTGTTGCATTTGAATATATTGAGTATGGTATTTGACATATACTAGCCAACTGGGTTTTTTCATCTTTGTCCATGATTTGAATTTATTGTTGTATTTAACTTTGGGGACATTTTGTTGATTGACTGTTTTGTTAGATCATACATTGATCTCAGCTTGATGGACTAGTCGGAAGGGAGAATGGAAGTTGCTAAGAGTTACTGAGAGGTTACTCTCTGAATATTCATCTTTAATACAGCCCTCTGATGATAGCCATTTTATAGATAACTTGTATTAGAAAACAGAATCAGAGTCCAGTGGCTTGCCCAAAGCCATGTGTCTAATAACTACCAAGAACAAAGATCTAAACCCTAAGTTTTATTCTGGAACTATTACAAAGTTTTCCCTAAACCATACCATCTTCATGAACGTTAAATGAAACCTAAGCAATAGTAATTTTACCTTTCACAGTGCCTGCTTCTTATATGTAAAGATCTTTTTTTAGAACATGAAAAACATAATACTAGCTGGACATGGTGACGCACGCTTGTAATCCCAGTACTTGGGGGACTGGGACGAGAGGATCAGGGTTTGCGGCTAGCCTCAGCTACTTAGTAAAGCTCTCCGCAACTTAGTGAGAGCCTGTTTCAAAATAAAGAGTAAAAAATAGGACTGGGAGTGTAGCTCAGAGGTAGAATGCCCCTGAGTTCAAAGCATAACATTACATAAAATCCAGTTTTGATAAAGTTTTCCACATGAATGTGTATGTTTAAAGAGAAAGTTTTATGCTAAAAAGCAAAATAATTTGTCTGATACCTATGGTGTGTAATATAACATGAGACCAGTATTGTTTTTAAAGGCAGTTAATATAAATTTCTTTTTAAAGAGGTGTATTTTTTTTGTCTTTTTAAAAATTGTTTGACTGGGTGTGGTGGCATACGCTTGTAATCCCAGTACTTGGGAGGCTGAGTCAGGAGGATGGCAGGTTCCCAGTCAGCCTCAGCAGCTTGTTGAGGCCCTCTGCAACTAATGAGACCTTGTTTCAAAATAAAAATAACAAGTAGGGTTGGGAGTGTAGCTCAGAAGTAGAATGCCTCTAGTTCAATCCCCAGTATTGTAAGAAGATAGATAGACAGACAGACAAACTTAGATAGATTAGATAGATAGGCTGAGTGTGTAGCTTAGAGGTAGAATTTCCTTGGGTTCAATCCCCAGTACCAGTATAAAAAAAAACATTTTTACCTCTGCTTAGATTTCTATATGATTCAGATTATCTGACATGAAAAAAGGACTTTTATGACTATTTTTTCTGCTCCTTTTCAAATCTTGAGAACATTTTTATCAGTCAGTTTTAATCACCTGGATTTTACTTTTCCTTTGGATACTCTATTTTGTAACTAAAATTTGGCTTTTAAATATTTTAATCTAAATTGTTAGATATGCAGAGCTTGTTACTAGAATTTTTGCCCCCAACTAAGATCCTGCCCCCTTCTTCTCAATAAAAAGCCAAACCATTCTGGATTGTTTAGAAACATCAAATTCCTTTCAGACTTGCCATAATATATAAAAAATTTAGTTGCCTTTTTCTTGGTTTCATTGAGCGTATGTGTTCTTAGAAACAGATAAAAGACCTTTTTTTCTTTTTCTTTTTTTTTTTTTTTAACAGAAGTACAAATTGCTTTTCAAAAGGCCTTTTTATGTAAAGTTGGTTGGGTAAAACAAATGGAACAACTAGTTAAGCTCATTCCTTCTGTACTTATTTTGATCTTCAAAGTTCCTAGTTTTAACCTCTGGTTCCGTCCCATCTTGCTAGATTTAAGTGGCTTTTGTTTTGTTTTGTTTTTTCATGCAGGTTCTGCTCATTAATCACCACGAGTGTGGATCTGAAGAAGAGTTTATTACCTCTTTTTTTGAGTATGTTTAACTTCAGATACACACAACGTAGCCTCTCCTTCCTTCCCTATTAGATTCTTAGAAGGTAGTTATATTTTTTTTATAGTCTCCTTCTTGTGACTTTGATAGTTGTGATCAATAAGAATAAAAAACTATTTCTTTCATACTGGGCTACTGCATGCAAATCAGTTCACTTAGAACCTCCTGGAGGTCTTTGGCATGCCAGACAAACTATGAGTGTTTGTTTGTGGAGGTAACCATGTTCCAAAAAATCTAAGCATTTAATTCTTTTATCAAGACCCTGGGAAAGTTATCCTTTAGGTCCTGGGAATCACTGACTTTAAGGGGTTTGCTTTTGGTGTTTGATTTTCAAAATAATTTAAACGGGAAATGATAAATTAGATAGTTTTATGGTATTAGATATATATATCTGAATGAGTAATAAAAATTAGCTTTATTGTACCTATTATATGTTTAACAAAATAGATGATTTATCATGCTTTATTAAATATTAATGAGCATATAGTTTTCATATTTGTAATTTTTAGACAAATTGATGTGCTTTTCCTCTTGTACATGGATATGATGAATAAAATATGATATATCAAATTCATCCTTTCTTTTATACCTAGGGCTGGAAAAAAGAAAGGATTCTGGCTGAATATCCCGATGGCAGGATAATAATGGTTCTTCCCGAAGACCCAAAGTATGCCCTAAAAAAGGTAAATTTCCCATGAAATTTCATACAGAATGGTTTAATATAATTTTCTAGCTAATGTTAAGAGATTAGCACATTGCTGCTGCAACACATTTAAATACTGAATTTGAATATAAGTCACCGGGCGTGGTGGCGCACGCTTGTAATCCCAGAATTTGGGAGGCTGAGACAGGAGGATCCAGGTTCGCAGCCAGCCTCAGCTACTTAGTGAGGCCCTCCGCAACTTAGTGAGACCCTGTTTCAAAATAAAGAATACAAAATAGGGCTGGGGGTGTAGCTCGGAGGTAGAATGCCCCTGAGTTCAATCCCCACTACTACAAAAAAAAATAAAAAATAAAATGAAGAATATAACTCAGCTGGGCGTGGTGGCACAGGCCTGTAATCTCAGTACTTGGGAGGCTGAGACAGGAGGATGGCAGGTTTGCAGTCAGCCTCAGCAACTTAGCAAGACTGTTTTAAATTTTAAAAATAGGGTGGGGGGCGTAGTTCGTAAATAGAATGCCTCTAGGTTCAACCTTCAGTACAAAAAAAAAAAGGAATATAACTAAGAACTTTGCCAAACCTAAACCTAGTGATCTATATCTAAAATATGTGTAATTAATTTAATTTTAAATGAATTGGTTACTGTCTAGTATTATCGATAGTTTGGGTGAGTAAGTAGAAGGCATGCAAATTAAGTTTATAATGCCAAGAATCAGAATTAAAATTTGAGGCTGAGGTTATAGCCCAGTGGTAGAGCACATATTCAGTGAGACCCAGGCATAAATCCCTAGCACCAAAACAAAACACAAAACCAAGAGTTGAATCATCATATTTAGAAAATGAAAATTAATAAAATGTAAAGTTTGTTCTAAGTATAAATTTTTTAAATAAAACTTATAGGACATTTAACAGTAAATTAAACATTAAGTAATTATATTTTTACCTTTTTTGGGGGGGGCAGTAACTTGGCAAGATTCTGTTACAAAATAAAAAAAACCAAAAAGGGCCCAGAGGCTGGGCGTGGTGGCAGGGCTGGCTTCGAACTTGTAATCTTCCTGTCTCAGCCTCCCAAGTACTGGGATTAAAAACATGTGCCATCACACCCGGCTCCGTTACTTATTTTTTTTATTATTTATGTATTTGTTTATTTATTTATTTTCGTGGCACTGGATATTAAACCAAGGGGCATTCTACCCCAGACCTACATCCTGGGCCCTTGTTTTTTTCTTTTGCGGTACTGGGGATTGAACTCAAGGGCGTTCTACCTTCAAGCTATACCCTTAGCCCTATTTTTTATTCTTTATTTTGGAACCGGGTCTCACTAAGTTGTGGAGGGCTTACTAGTTAGCTGAGGCTGGCTGTGAACCTGGATCCTCCGGTCTCAGCCTCCCAAATGCTGGGATTACAAGCATGCACCACCACGCCCAGCCTCTGGGCCCTTTTTGGTTTTTTTTATTTTGTACCAGAATCTTGCCAAGTTACTGAGGATCTTGCCGAATTTCTGAGGCTGGCCTTAAACCTCCAATCCTCCTGTCTCGGCCTCCTAAGTATTGGGATTATAGGTGTGTGTCACCACACCTGGCTCCAAAGGATAAATTTATTGTTAAATACTAGTTTTGGGCTAGAGATACAGCTCAGTAATACAGCACTTGCCTAGGATTTGTGAGTTCTTTGGTTTGATCCTCAGCACTGAGAAGAAAAAAAAAAGTTAATTACACTTTCACATAATATGCTCTGTTTTTCTTCATCCTCTGGATGCTTTAGAAGCAGTACCTTATAACATAAGCAGTGGGTCCAGTTATTTATGTCAATAACTTACTTGCACTCGAGTGTGTCCAAAGATCTAGAAACACAAGGGAAATCATTTACTGTATTTTTAGATTCTTAATTGGACCTCTTTAAATTTTAAGACCTGAAGAAGAGGTTGAAGGAAAACAGCTATTTGAAAATGCAGCCAACATTCTACTTAAAATATAAGTTTGCTGGAGCTGGGCATGGTGGTGCATGCTTGTAAGCCAACTATTTAGGAGGCTGAGACAGGAGGATTGCAGTTCATGGCCAGTCCCAGCTACTTAGTGAGGCCCTCCATAAGTTAGTGAGACCCTGTTTCAAAATAAAGAATAAAAAATAGGACTTGGGGTGTAGCTCAGAGGTAGAATGCCTCTGGGTTCAATCCCCAGTACTGTCAAAAAAAAATTTTATATATATTTTATTTATATATAAGCTTGTTGGGCGTGGTGGCACACGCTTGTAATCCCAGTATTTGGGAGGCTAAAACAGGAGGATCACAGGTTCGAGGACAGTCTCAGCAAGTAGTGAGATTCATCAACCTAGTAAGACTGTTTCAAAATAAAAATAAAATATGGCTGGGGTTGTAGCTCAGAGGTAGAATACCCCTGGGTTCAATCTTCACTATCACCCCCCACATTGTGTGTGTGTGTGTGTGTGTGTGTGTGTGTGTGTGTGTAGGTGTGTGTAGGTGTGTAGTTCTGTAGTCCTGATCTTTCAAATCCATTGTATATCAGACAGGGCAATTCAATACCCAGATATGCCCCCATACTGCTCAGTAGTATAGACAGTAGCATTTAGAAAGACACAAAAACATGCCCTACCTGTCTTGTATTTGAAATATTGATCTTGCACAGAAATACTCATTCAGTCAGTAATTGACTAATGAAAATTAAATTGTGGAATTTTTGGAATTCTACCTATTATGCAGAAAATAACAGTGCTACAACTACCTTATGTGACAGCCAGACTTTTCTTGCTAAGAGTCACTGCTGTAAATGCTAGTATCCTAATTTTAGTTTCTTGGCAAAATCTTGAGTACCTAGAATTCCGTATATTACTGTTAGTAACCCATAAAAGTATAAAAGTGAAAATCTAGGGAACTGTGAGCAACTTGCCTTTAGGAACTGAATTAGGAGTTGTAGGTTTCTAAGGTCAGGAGGACTTGAGGTTTCATCACAGAGTAAGGGTGTGCTGCATGTTATCCTGCATGCCGGGGGCATGAAGATGACCGGCTCTAGGGAGTTTTTACAATGTTCAGTAAATGAACATTTATTGGACTAATGTGTGAATACCTGCAGAGATCTTGTCTTTGAGACGTGCAAAAGCTCGAGTTTATCATATTTGACTCTGGCTAGGTCTAGGAGGTAACCTGAAAGGTGCCATGTTAACATTTGGGTTCAAACCCCTTATCCTTGATTTTCTAGATGTCTTACCTATTATCTGACCCTGGAAATTATTTAACTTTTTTTTTTTTTTTTTTTTGCGGTACTAGGAATTGAACTCAGGAGGATTCTACCTCCGAGCTATACCCCCAGCCCTATTTTTTATTCTTTATTTTGAAACAGGGTGTCAATAAGTTGTGGAGTGCCTTACTGGATAACTGAGGCTGGCCGAGAACCTGTATCCTCCAGACTCAGCTTCCCAAATGCTGGGATTACAAGCGTGTGCCACCACGCCCAGCTTTATTTAACCTTTGATTTTTATTTCCTTCGTATGTAAAATGAATCAGAAACTTGCAAGTGATGTTGGGCTTAAATGAGATAATATTTGTGTTGGGGTTGGTGTCATTTTTTGAGATGGGGGTCACATTAAATTGCCCAGGCTGGCCTGGAACTCCAGAACTTTCAGCTTCCTGAGTAGTTAAGATTACAGGCATTTGCCACTGTACCTGGCTACGAGATAGTATTTGCAAAGTTCTTTGCATAACGTAAGGTCAATAAATGTTAATAGGAAGTAAACATGAGTTTCCTTTGTGCACATTTTTATTTTACTGATGAAGGAATTAATTAAGGCATAAGAAAAAAATAGCTTGCCTGGCTGATTCCAGTGATATTATATCCAATTCATAGTCTATGATGCTCCTAATAAGAACCCCTTTTTTGGTAATAGGGATTGAACCCCCAGGGGCATTCTACCTCTAAGCTGTACCCCTAGCTTCATTTTATTTATTTATTTTTTTTGAAACCAGGTCTTGCTGAATCACTGAGGGTGTCCTCAAACCTGCAATCCTCCTGTCTCAGCCTCCCAAGTACGGGGATTACAGGCGTGCACCACCCTACCTGTCCTATTAAGAAGCCTCGTGTTATTGGCCTAGTGTTGGAGCTCTCACCCCTCTTCTTCCCTAGACTGCTGAGCTTGACATCACTTTCTAGTTCTTCCCTAATTTTGCCAAGTGGTTTATCAGGCTTAAAAAACAGTTATTGATCAGTATAGTCATCAAAAAGAACTCTTTAAGGATATTATCTTGCTTGGAATAATATTCTCAACTTATTGAATTATATGTATGTATACACAATGCTTCCATTGTTAAGAGAAATTCTTCTTTGTTTGGCAGGTTGACGAGATTAGAGAGATGGTTGATAATGATTTGGGTTTCCAGCAGGCTCCACTGATGTGCTATTCCAGAACTAAAACACTTCTTTTCATTTCTAATGACAAAAAAGTAGTCGGCTGCCTAATTGCAGAACATATCCAGTGGGTAAGTGACTTTTAAAGAGTGCCCATTAGTAGTTTGGTGTTTAATGCATTGACTATATAATCTTGAATGATAGGATCTTGATAATTTGTCTACATTTAGCTGAGGAAGAGCAGGAATGTGAGAGCTCTTGTGTATAATTGTTTACTATAGTGGAGTTGTGTCTTGCATGGGAATTAGTTTTCAAGTCAGTAAGACAATTCTATAGAATCAAAAGTACTGTTAGTTTAGGAGGTTCTGTGTTGGTTACTAATGTAATGTCTTTCTGAGTTGGTCCCTCCAGCACAGGGATAAATCAAGGGCATGCAAACTATAGTGGGCAAAATGTGACCTGTTTTTACAAATAAAATTATTGTAACAACCACACCTCAGGTTTTCTCTGGTAGCTTTCATGCTATGAAGACAGAGGTTACATAGTTGCAGTAGAGAACAAGTGGGTAGCAGTGCCTTTGATATTTATTATCTGGGCCTTTGTAGAAACCTTGACACTTCTGGAATGGGTCACCACTTCATTGAGCTCTGGATGCATAGTTGTCTTCTGTTTAGGAGGCAAATTGTACAAAAAAACCCAGACTCACACATAGTAAGGGATGTATTCACATTGTGTTATGTAGTACTTGAGACCAGTCTAAGAAAACAAGCTCTGGACTCCCTAATCATGCTAATGTTGAAGCATTCCTGATTTTTTCTTTTTTTTCCAGCCAAGTTCTAACTGGTGAATTCAGTGTACATTGTATCTGACTACTGTACAGTTGGTACTTTTAGCATGTTAATAGCTACTTGCAAATGTATACTTTGTCATAATTTTTTAATTTAATTTTATTTCGTTTCTTTCTTTTTCTTTTTCTTTTTTCTTTCTTTTTTTTTTTTTTTGGTACTGGGATTGTACCCAGGGCCACTCTACCTCCAAGCTACATCCCCAGCTCTATTTTTTATTTTTTATTTTGAAACAGCATCTTGTTGGGTTGGTGATGGACCTCCTTAAGTTGATGAGGCTGGCCTTGAACCTGCAGTATGTTTGTTTTAGCCTCCTATGTACTGGGATTACAGGCATGCACAACTACATTCAGTTGTCATATATTTTTATGTGTGTGTGTAGTACTGGGGATTGAACCCAGGGGCATTCTACCTGGGAAATTAATTATTTTTGTGGTGGTGGGGATGGAACTCAGGGCCACTCTACCTCTGAGCTATACCCCCAGCCCTATTTTTTATTCTTTATTTTGAAACAGGGTCTCGCTAAGTTGCTGAGAGCATCATTAAGTTGCTGAGACTGGTTTCGAACCTGCAATCTCCTGTCTCAGCCTCCCAAGTACTGGAACTACAAGCATGTGCCACCATGCCTGCCTCATTTTTATTTTGGAACAAGGTCTTGATAGGTTGATGAGATTTTCACTATTTGCTGAGGCTGGCCGAAAACCTGCAGTCCTCCTGTCTCAGCCTCCCAAGTATGGGGATTACAAGCATGTGCCACCATGCCCAGCTATTTTTTATTCATTTTGAAACAGGGTCTTACTAAGTTGTAGAGGGCCTCACAAAGTAGCTTAGGCTGGCTGCAAACCTGCTATCCTCCTGTCTCAGCCTCCCAAGTACTGGGATTACAAATGTGCGCCACCACGCTTGGTGCCCGGCTTTTTTTTTTTTTGATACTGGAGGTATTCTACCTCCAAGAGATATCCCTAGCCCAATTTTATTTCTTATTTGGAAACAGGGTCTCGCTAAGTTGCCAAGGCTGACTTTGAACCTGTGATCCTCCTGTCTTAGCCTCCCAAGTACTGAGATTACAAGTGTGCATTACCACACCCCGGCGGTGGCCGGCTTTTTTTTTTTTTTTTTTTTGCAGTACTGGGGATTGAACTCAGGGGCGTTCTACCTCCGAGCTAT
>PVLC010018578.1:0-31856 GCA_004027655.1 Graphiurus murinus
GGGGGACGGAGCCGGCGGGCCAGGGCTGGAGGACAGGCCGGGGGGACGGAGCCGGTGGCCAGGGCAGGAGGGCAGGCCAGGGGGACGGAGCCAAGGGGCCAGGGCTGGAGGACAGACCGGGGAGATGGAGCCAGCAGCCAGGGCTGGAGGGCAGGCCGGGGGGACGGAGCCGGCGGCCAGGGCTGGAGGGCAGGCCGGGGGGACGGAGCCAGCAGCCAGGGCTGGAGGGCAGGCCGGGGGCAGCTGCTGCCTACCTGGCCGCTCTCTCGGATCATGATGTTGTCGCTGTGTCGGTCGCCGATGCCCAGCACGTAGGTGGCCACACAGTAGCCAGCACAGGACAGGGTGAACTCCTCAATGGCTCGATCCAGGGCCTCCCTGGGTGGGAAGATTGAAAACCAGGGCTGCAGCTGGTGCGGCTCCTCCGGCCAAGAGGCGGCGTGTGTTGCCTCTTCCCTCCAATGGGCCTTGGGACTCACTTTAATCAACAGAACGCGGAGGCCACTCTTCCGGGGCCCAGGCCCTGGACGCCTTGAGAGCTTGAACCCCGACCCCCGACCCCCGACCCCCATGCACACCACGGAGAGAAGCTGAGGCTGAGCTCCTCAATAAGGAGAGGCCCCATGGAGAGGCGCAGCCGACAGCCAGTGCCAGGGCCCGGGCGCGCGCCTGGGGCCACCTCAGACCCTCCAGGCTCTGGCAAAGTCCCGATGACAGCCGCTGCGTAAGCGGTTGCAAGCTAGAGAGCAGAACCGCTCAGCTGAGCCCGCTTGACTGCAGACTCACAAGCCCACGGTAAATGGTGGTGATTGTTTTAAGGTCTTATGCTTTTTTATTTTTATTTTATTTTTTTGGTGCTGGGGATTGAACACAGGGGATGGGGGTTCTACCTCTGCACCACACCCCCAGCCCTATTTTATTTATTTATTTATTTTATTTTGCAGTACTGGGGATTGAACCCAGGACATTCTACCTCCAAGCTATACCACCAGTCCTATTTTTTTATTCTTTATGTTGAAACAGGGTCTCACTAAGTAGCTGAGGCTGGCCACAAACCCGGATCCTCCTATCTCCGCCTCCCAAGTACTGGGATTACAAGTGTGCACCACCACGCCTGGTTCTATTTTTTTATTTTGAAACAGGGTCTCACTAAGTTGCAGAGGGCCCCACTAAGCAGCTGAGGCTGGCCATGAACCTGCAATCCTCCTGTCTCAGCCTCTCAAGTACTGAGATTACAAGCATGCGCCACCACACTCGGCAGGCCCTATGCTTTGAGAAGCGTTATCCAGAAATCAAAAATTGGTATGTGGGAACAGTGATCTTCCCCGCCCCATGGGGCTGGTCCTTGGCTAAACTAAGTGGCCGTGGGGACGTCACGGGCCACTCCCTACATGCTGGTCTCCAATAGGCCTGCCCCTCACGCATCACCTTTCAGCAGGCGTCTGCTGGGGCGCAGACCTACCCGGGGTTCTTGGACTTGAGCCAGTTGAGCAGGGCGTCCTTGTTGAAGGCGGCCGTGGCTGCCATGTTGCTCTTGTTCAGCTGGATGTTGGCGATGGTGTCCGAGTGGAGGACCACCTCAATGAGGCCCGTGCGGTCGCCGGTGGGAAGGCAGCCGTAGG
This sequence comes from Graphiurus murinus, assembly GCA_004027655.1. Classification (NCBI taxonomy): domain Eukaryota; kingdom Metazoa; phylum Chordata; class Mammalia; order Rodentia; family Gliridae; genus Graphiurus; species Graphiurus murinus. The sequence continues at coordinate 1,623 of PVLC010018578.1, forward strand.
GGGTCATCCTAGGCAGGCAGGAGGGGGGACAGCAAATGTCACTCTCAAGGGTGTGCTCTGGGGCTGCTGGACCTCTAAGTGCCTGAGGCACCCCACAAGCCACAGAGGTGCTGCTGCTCCAGCTGCTGAGAGCAGGGGAAGATGCTGCTGGGCCTGAGGAGGGTCCCTGAGACATCAGGGCCCAGACAAGGAGCGCGCCTCAGCCGAGCTAGTGCTGGGAAGAAGATAGGGCCAGAAGCCAGGAAACACAGGAGTCGGACCTGAGGGCCAGCACTGGCCTTCCCCACCCTCCCCCGGCGGCCCTGTGGCCTCCCTGCCCTTCTGAGGACAGGACAGCCCCTTTCCCAGGTGCCAGGCTGTGATGACTTTGCCCGGGGATTCCTCCAAAGGCACAGGCTCAACCATGCTTTAATCCCAGTATTTGGAAGGCTGAGACAGGACAATCGCAAGCAGTGAGACTCTCACCAACCTAGCGAGACCCTATTTCAAAATAAAAATAAAAGCTGGGCATGGTGGCGCAGGCTTATAATCCCAGTACTTGGGAGGCTGAGACAGGAGGATCTGTGTTCGCAGCCAGCCTCAGCTACCTAGTGAGGCCCTCTGCAACTTAGTGAGACCTGGTTTCAAAATAAAGAATAAAAAATAGGACTGGAGTGTAGCTCAGAGGTAGAATGCCCCTGGGTTCAATCCCCAGTACAAAAAAATAAAAATAAAATCAGGCTGGGGGTGTAGCTTGGAGGTAAAATGCCCCTGGATTCAATCTCCAGTGCCACAAAAAAAGGCGCACACACGAAAAGACCCAGACACAGGGGCGACACAGGGGCGTACCTCAGGTCCAGGCCTTCCTGCTTCCACAGGACGTCCATGAGCTGGATCATCTGCAGGGTCAGCATGTCCTGGCGGAGGTCTGCAGTGGCCAGGAGGAAGGGCATGAGCTTCTAGAGGGTTTTCCACTTCTGCCATGCCTGCATTCTGTCTTCTAGTTCACCCCAGGGCTCCCCAGAGGCCCACGGTGAGCAGACCAAGGCCTCAGTGGGTCCCGGCCCTGCCTGACTCACCATCCCCATTCATTCATTCACTCCCTCATTCATTCATTCATTTCTTTTCTTTTTTTTTTTTTTCAGTACTGGGAATTGAACTCAGGGGCATTCTACCTCTGAGCTATACCCCCAGCCCTATTTTTTATTCTTTATTTTGAAACAGGGTCTCACTAAGTTGCGGAGTGCCTCACTAGGTAGCTGAGGCTGGCCTCGAACCTGGGTCCTCCAGTGTCAAGCCTCTCAAATGCTGGGATTACAAGCGTGCGCCACCACGCCCGACTACTCATTCATTTATTCATTCATTCGGACTAGGGGTTGAACCCAGAGGCATTGTACCTCCGAGCTACACCCCCAGCCCTTTTTTTTTTTTTTTTAAACTTTGAAACAGGGTCTTGCTAAGTTGCTGAGGCTGTCCTTGAACCTGTGATTTTTCTACGTCAATCTCCCAAGGACTGCGGTTCTAGGCATGGGCCACTAATGCCTGGCTTACCATCCCCGTTCTTAAAGATGATGCCCACGCTGCCGGCGCTGCCTGCCTCTTCGCTGCTGTACATGATCCACAGGGGCTTCATCTTGGAGTCCATGAAAGTGCACTGCTCCACGCTGCCGGCCAGAAAGCGGGGCGTGGGCACGGGGCTGCCGGACGCGGCGGGGGAGGGCCGGCGCGGGGCGGGGCGGGGCGGGGCGGGGCTGGGGCTCACCAGACTTCCGCCAGCAGAGTGCTGGGGTCCAGTGGGGACTGCAGGTGGGAGAGGGCCTCGAGGTAGGTCTCCTGGCGCATGCACAGGTGCATCAGCTCCTTGGTCTGGGGCTTGGTGGTCTTCTGGGAGCTCACCTTCACGAAGTCGTTCAACGCCTTCAGCTTGCTCAGTGCTTCCCCCTGGTGGACAGAGCGGCCGGGCCGCAGCCCAGCCCAGGTGACTGATTCTAAAGGGGCCAGGGAGGACCACTGCCTGCAAGCAGAGCAGGGCTGCAGCGCCCTGGGCCTCACCTGCTTCATCAGCACCTTCATGTGGTGGGTGCTGCCCCTGCAGTAGGCCTCCATGATGAGGCCGAAGCGCAGGGCCACCGACGGCACGTGCATCTCGGAGCTGGAGAGGAAGACGGAGCTGAGCCTCGCCGGCCAGAGCCCTCCCCGGCCCGGTGGGGACCCAGGGCAGCCAGGACACCCAGGGCCGGCCAGAAACCTGAGGCCAGCCGACCAGAGCCCCCCCCCCCCCCATGGCCCTCCTAGGGTTCCCCAGGAGCCGGCTGGGGCGCATCCAGCTACCGGAGGTGCCAGAAGAGGAAGTGGCCGATCTTGCGGTTGGCCAGGGCCCGGTCCAGCAAGAACTTGGTCAGCTCGCAGTCCAGGTAGGACTCATACTTGAGCACCTGCACCAGCTGCAGCAGGTACTGGAAAAGCTCGTCGTCTCTGCAGGGGAGGAAGAAGGCTGGCAGGGGCGGGGCGGGAGGGAAGCAGGGGCCACTCTCAAGGGGTCAGGGCGACGCTGCGTCAGGGAGGAGCCGGGAGCCAGCTGGGACTCACGTCAGCTTCCGCAGGGACTTGATGGCGAAGGAGCCCACGTGGCAGTCGGGGAAGCTGAAGTCCAGCAGCTCCAGGGCGCTGAGGACGGGCAGCTCGGGCCAGGAGCACAGCAGGTAGAGCATCTAGGGGCGCGTGGGGGTCAGGCGATGGCAGAGGCAGCTGTCCCCCCCACCTCCCACGGCCCTGCGCCCCTCCCCGCCCACCTGCGCCACATCCTCGTGCTTGTTCCACTTGGTGACCAGCAGCAGGCGGGCCAGCGCCTCCGGAAAGCGCTCCTGCACCTCGTGCCGCAGCTTCCACACCAGGTCCTTCTCGTGCTCGTACAGCTCCCCGGAGCCGCCCCTCCGCTCCAGGATTTCCTGCAGCTGCAGCTGCTGAGGGGAGCAGGCAGCCCGTGGGCTCCAGCTCCAGCTCCAGCCCTCTGCACCCTGCCTCCCGGCCCGCCCAGCACCCCGGCTCACCTCCTCCTCGGTGACGTGCCCTCGCTCCCCGTGTCTCCCCAGCTCCAGGATCTGCAACGAGTGGTCCTGCTCTCAGCGCCCCGGGCCTGGGCCAACCCTGGCGGGGCTCCAGAACCAGCGTCCACAACCATTCTTGCCTGTGCAGCGCCTGGGCACGAGTGGCATCCCTAGCCTCTACCTATCACATACCTGGAGCCTCTTCCCACAACCCGTGACGTTGGAATGTCATGGGTGTCATGGACATTACCTGATGTCCCCTGGAGGGTCAGATGGCTCCTGGAAGTGCCCAACAGGCATGGAGGCACAGCCCCCCGCCGTGAGCAAAGCCCGGGGAGCCAGGGAACCCTCCGGAAGCAGCGCCAGCCCCCGGCTCCAGCTCACTGACCTTCTCCAGTGCGGGGTAGTAGACGGGGTGGGGGGCCACCTCGGGCAGGCAGATGACCAGGGCGGCAGCGCTCTCCGTGTTGGGGTTGCTGCGCACGGTACCCGTGGGGTTCAGCAACTCTCCCTTCTCATCTGAACGCAGGGACAGACAGAGTTGTACGAGGAAGGCCAGCAGGTCTGGGGTCCCCCAAGAGCCTCCTCCTTGCCCAGGTCCTGCGCCCACCTGGGACAGACGGCCACATGTAGAGGCACCGCTCCCCGGTCTTGAGCTGGTCCTTGTAGTCGAACAGCATCAGGTTGGCCCAGGCAATGGGGCAGTCCTGGGGAAGGCCACCGGCAGGTCAGGGACCGACACACACATCCACACGGGTACACACATGTGCATGCGTGCACACACCACACACACACACACACACACACACACACACACACGCACCTCCTCTTGCTTATCCACAGAAGGGGACGGCCTCCAGGCCAAGCAGAGGCAGCCCCACACCCCACAACTACACCCCAGAGGAGACCCTGTTTGATGAGGGGGAGGACCCACAGTCTCTTTCTTGTTGGGGGGGCCCCATGATGAAGCCGGCCAGACTCCTTCCACTCCTGCCTGCACCCCGACTCCCAGCTTCCAGCCCCTGGACAGCCACACATACACACACACACACACACACACACACACACACACCAGCCACACCAGCTTGCAGCTGGCCAGCTCACTCTGCATGAGCCTGGTGACCTGGTGCCCAGCCACACACCTTCCTGGGTGGCCACCAACTCGGGCCTTTCTGTCTCCAGGGACACTGTGTTTGTCCTTCCACCCGGGGAGCTGCCCTCAGGAGCCCGCAGGACCACAGGCCTGGGCCAGACATTCCACGCCAGGCTGCTGACAAGCTGCCACTCGGGCAGGGCAGGAGGCTGAGGTCCCCAAGCCCCCCCCGGGCCCGATTCTGGGGCGGCTTCAGCAAGGGGCTGTGCTGGCTAGCTGAGGCCCGACCCCTCCTGGCCGGCCCTACCCACCGCCTTCTTGGACTTCTTCTTGGTGGAGCGAGCCTTCTTGGCCTTCTCGACCACGGCGTAGAGCGCGAAGCAGAGGCGGGCCATGCGGGGCAGGTCACACACGCTGATGTCGAACTCCAGCCGCTGCTTCCACACGGGCTCCGAGCACACGCTCACCTCGGAGCTGGACACCGTCTTGCACAGCATCTCGTTGCCATGGAAGAGGCCGGCCTGCACCACCAGCTGGGGCGGGGATGCCAGGTGTGGGTGAGCAGAGCCAGACCGGCCCCTCTCCCCTCCCAGGCCTCGCCCCCTGGACTCTCCCATCCCAGGTTTGTCAGGATTCTCCAGCGGGTCTGCGTCCTGAATGGAGGGTGTGGTCCAGCCAGGGAAGGCTGGTGGCCCAGTGGGACAGTGAACATGGGGCCAGGGACACCACAGGCTGTGTTAGAGCCTGGGTTACTCCTGTGGGTACAGCCTGTGGGTCTGCTTGAGGCCTCAGTTTCCCCATTGGGGCTCTGTGGTTCCATGGGTCTTTTTGGCTTTCTTTCCTATTTTTTTTTTTTTTTTTTTTTTGGTACTGGGGATTGAATCCAGGGGGGTTCTGCTCTAAGCTTTACCCTCAGCCTTTCATTAATTAACTAATTAATTAATTAATTTGTTTATTCATTTATTTATGCTGGGGATGGAACCCAGGGGCATTCTAACTCTGGGGCATTCTACCTCTGAGCTACACCTCCAGCCCTATTTTTTTTTATTATTTTATATGCAAACAAGGTCACACTAAGTTGCTGAGGCTGGCCACAAACCTGCACTCCTCCTGCCTCAGCCTCCCAAGTGCTGGGATTACAAGTGTGAGCCACCACGCCTGGCTTCTATTTTTTATTTTGATACGGGGTCTCCCTAAGTTGTTGAGAGCCTTGCTAAATTGCTGAGGCTGGCCTCAAACCTACCATCCTCCTGTCTCAGCCTCCCAAGCACTGGGATCACAGGCATGCACCACCATGCCCGGCTGCCTTTCTGCCTGCAATACCCTCTGACTCCCTTGCTCTTGAAGTCTGATGGATCCCATGGGTGGGGAAGGATTTTCACCGTCGCCTGACCAGTCCCTGCCCTATCTCTTCTCCTCCAGCTCCACCCTGCCAGTCTTGCCTTCCATCAGTTCCACTGGGTAGACAGCCCCTCCCATCCAAACCTCCAGAATTCCCCCCAGCACCCAGCCCTGCCCAGCACGTACAAGCAAGCCAACCAAAAAGTGACCCCGCAGGGCACCTGTACTCTGTGGAGCCAGGCGCCACCTCCCAGAAATGGGACAATAGAGTTTCCATCTGGTAGACTGTTCTCTGTCAGAGGGTCCCGGCTTGTGCAAGTGCTTTTTTTTTTCTTTTTTTGGTACTGGGGATGGAACCCAGGGGCATTCTACCTCCAAGCTACACCCCTAGCCCTATTTTTTTAGTCTTTATTTTGAAACAGGATCTCCCTAGTTGCAGAGGGCCTCACTAAGTAGCTGAGGCTGGCTGCAAACCTGTGATCCTCCTGTCTCAGCCTCCCAAGTACTGGGATTACAAGCGTGTGCCACCATGCCTGGCTTGTGTGCAAGTGCTTTGAAAAGAACAGGGCAGCGGGAGCCCCCACGCTCCTCACAGTCCAGAGGCGGCTCCTCCTCAGGGAAGCACCCCGGGCCCAGGCAGCGCCAGCTCCTCCTCACCCAGCACCTCCTGACTACACTTCCTCGGTCCCTGGGCTGAGCTGCCCCACCACCTCCACCAAAGCCAAATACCCAGAAGCTGCGTGGCCCAGGTTTCCACGAATCTGCCTCGGTGGCTGGCCAGTCCGCCCCCCTCCCGTCTTCCTGTTTTGAAGCGGCTCCCAACCACTCCGGGCAGGGCTGCTGGGTAATGTGGTGAGGTGGCTTTCGTGTGACACCCTCCCACTCCTCTTCCTCTGCCGCCCCTCCAGGCCACAGACACCTTGTTTGTGCAAAAAAACACCCCGCTCCCTCACCTGGCGGGGGCCCTACCTTCATCCTCTCGTCGGCATTCACTTTGCTGCCCTGGATCAGCTGGATGCAGAACGGCTGCTCCAGGGACCAGAGGGACACAGAGGAGGGCTGCGGAGGAGGGGGGGCAGGGCCACTCAGACAGAGGGACACAGAGGAGGGCTGCGGGGGGGGGGGGCAGGGCCACTCAGACAGAGGGCCCAGGGTACAGCAAGGCTCTGACACTCGTCCCCAACACCATCCTTCACCAGAAAACCCAGCACGCAGGCACCCAGGGACTCCCAGGACCCCTGAGATCTGCAGGAGAGAAGGGCAGCCCGTGAACCCGGCCTGGAGCAACCAGGCAGCGCAGACAGGACCCCAGCCCAGACGTCAGCCATGCTGGCTCCCCAAGCTCAAAGCCCCATCGCAGGGGCTGGAGCCCTCAAGGTGCCCTGGGCCCCGTGGCTGGCCCGGGGTGCTGGCCCACGGGCCTAGGGTTGCATTGCATGGCAGGTGGTGGGGGAGACGCAGGGCGGGGGAGGGGAGCACGCCGTCTCACCTTCTTCACGGGAATGGGGGGCGGCTTGGTGCGGGGCTTCTGGGCCTGGGGCGCGGGGTTGCCCTGCTCGTCCCGCATGGCGAGAATGGAGGAGAAGTGCACCATGGTCAGGTGGGGGGTCAGTCCGCTGTGCAGGCAGCTGCAGATGTACTGGGGTGGGGAGGGGGGTCTCGGTGAGCTGCTGAGGGGCCGACTGCCCAGGGCCTCCCCGGAGCGGACCCCGCCAGGCCTCTGGGGGAGGGCCTCCGTCCAGCCCAGCCAAGGGGAGCTCTCGAGGTGACCCCCAAAGGCCTGCCTGTTAGACCCCAGAGAGGCCCAGCGTGCGGCCCGCCCAGTCCCAGCCCAGTCCCTCGGAGGGCGGCCGGGAGCCCGCAGGCCTCACCTGGAACTGGCAGAGGGGGTAGCTGCCGTAGAGGTACTCGTGCCTGCCGTTCACCTGCAGCGTGTAGTCTTCCGGCTGCTCCACCAGGGGCTGCCGGAACACCGTGGCCTTCTTCCGGAGGGCGCAGGCCATCAGCGCCAGGGGCATGTCCTTGGTGGACACCTGGAAGGTGAAGCTCTCCTGCGAGGACAGGGAGGGTCAGCCCGCTGCCCTCCAGGCCCCACGGGCTCCTGGGGCACAGGTGCACGGTGGCCTCTATTAGGTCGCCCCGTTCCCCCAGATGGAGGCCCCACGAGGGCTGGGTGTAGGGAATTCACAGATGAAGAAATCCCATCGACACCCAGGAGAAACTTGATCAATGAATGGGTGGACCAAGGACCAACACCGTTTGGTCAAGCCTGCCTTGTCCATCTCGCCTGGTGAGATGTTCAGCCAAGCCCCTGTGTGCCCGGAGAGACGGCGGATACCGCTGGATGCTACTAACTTTTTTTTTTTTTTTTTTTTTTGCGGTACTAGGGATTGAACTCAGGGATGTTCTACCTCCGAGCTACACCCCCAGCCCTATTTTTTATTCTTTATTTTGAAACCGAGTCTCACTAAGTTTCGGAGTGCCTCACTAGGTAGCTGAGGCTGGCCGCAAACCCGGATCCTCCGGTCTCAGTCTCCCGAATGCTGGGATTACAAGCATGCGCCACCACGCCCTGCTGCTACTAACATTTTTTGGATACTGAGGATGGAACCCTGAGCTACACCCCAGCCCTTTTTTTTAATTAATTAATTAATTTATTTTTTATTATTGTTGTTAACTTTTTTTTTGGCAGTAATGGGGATGAAACCCAGGGGCATTCCACTCCTGAGATATAACCCCACCCCTATTTTTCATTCTTTCTTTTGAAACCGGGTCTCACTAAGTTGTGGAGGGCCTCACTAAGTAGCTGAGGCTGGCCGCAAACCTTCGATCCTCCAGTCTCAGCCTCCCAAGAACTGGGATTACAAGCGTGCGCCACCAAGCCTTGCTTATTTTTAAATTTTGAAACAGTCTAAGTTGCAGGGGCTCTGGCTAAGCTGCCGAGGCCGTCCTCAAACCCATGATGCTCCTGTCTCGGTCTCCCAGGGCCTGGGATTTCAGGCATGCACCACCACGCCCGGCCACCGGATGCTACTGACAGGAGGGTCTCCAGGCCGTGGATGGCTGGGGAGTTTGACAGTGGAAGATCCCTGGTGGACGTCCCCGGCCACAGGCTCACCTCACTGCCCTCGAACTTGACATTGACCAGCAGCGCCCTGTTGGGGACCCGCAGCGGGCCGGCCCCCCGGCTCCTGGCCGAGGGCTCCAGCTGCAGGGGAAAGCTGTACTGCAGCCAGGCCTCCCAGCCCAGCTGCTGCCGGCGGGCGGCCGCCTCCTCGCAGAACTGGCGCATCTTGGCCCGGAAGTCGTTCACCTCCGGGTCGCGCAGGGAGTCGAACTCATGGAGGCCTGGAGGACGGGCGGGTGGGGGGCAGCGGGGTCATGGTGGGGCGCGCGTGCGGGGCCAGCCCGGGCCCGGCCGCCCCGGCGGCAGAGGTACCTTTGCCGATGAGGAGGCTGATCTGCGAGTTGATGAGCTTCTTGACGCGGTCGCCCTCGCGGGCCACCAGGCGCAGCACGGGCAGGAAGGGCTGCACGTCGCAGAGGCGCCGCTGCTCGTCCTCCAGCTCCTGCTGCTCGGCCGTCTGGTTGACGCAGGTGAACACGTAGGCCTCGGGGTCGCTGAGCATGTGGAAGAGCGGCTCATACTGGGCGCGGTGCCACAGCACCTGCGGGACAGCCGGCTCAGCCACTGCGGCGTGTGCAGAGGGGGACCCCAATAGCCATGCCCTCGCAGACCCCCGGACGCCAAGGGCAGGCCGGCTCGGACCCCCCGGGCTGCCCAGAGAGGCCTGGACACGACCTTCAGGTACCCCCGCCAATCGATCCGGGGTTCATCACCCTGGGTTCTATGTGTGTGTGTGTGTGTTGAACCCAGGGGCATTTTTACCATCGAGCTATACTCCCAGCCCTTTTTTTTTTTTTTTTTTTGCTTTGAAACAGGGTCTCACTAGGTTGCTGAGGCCACTGGTTTGGAAACTGTGATCCTCCTGTCTCAGCCTCCCAAGTACTGGAACTATAGGCGTGCGTCACTACGCCCAGCTGGTTTTTATTATTTTATTTATTTATTTATTTATTTATTTATTTATTTATTTATTTATTTATTTGTGGTACTAGGAATTGAACCCAGGGGCATTCTGCCTCTGAGCTACACCCCTAGCCTTATTTTATTTTTTTATTTTGAAACAAGGTCTCCCTAAGTTGCTGAGGGTCTTGATAAATTGCTAAGGCTGACCTCAAGCCTGTGATCCTCCTGTCTCAGCCTCCCAAGTACTAGGATTATAAGCATGTGCCACCACGCTTGGCTTTTTTTTGGGGGGGGGCTACTGGGGATGGAACCCAGGGGCATTCTACCTCTGAGCTACACTCCCAGTCCTATTTTTTATTCTTTTTTGTGGTACTGGGGATGGAATCCAGGGGCATTCTACCTCCTGGCTATACCCTCAGACCTATTTTTTTTTTTTTTTTGAGGTGCTGGGGATTGAACTCAGGGATGTTCTACCTCCGAGCTACACCCCCAGCCCTATTTTTTTTTATTCTTTATTTTGAAACCGAGTCTCACTAAGTTGCGGAGTGCCTCACTAGGTAGCTGAGGCTGGCCACGAACCTGGATCCTCCGGTCTCAGCCTCCCGAATGCTGGGATTACAAGCGTGCGCCACCATGCCCGGCTGCAAACCCAGCTTTTTATTCCTTATTTTGAAACAGGGTCTCACTAAGTTGAGGAGAGCCTCACTAAATAGCTGAGGCTGACCGGGAACCCAGATCCTCCCATCTCGGCCTCACAAGTACTGGGATTACAAGCATGTGCCACCATGCCCGGCTTTTATCTTATTTTTTGGTACTAGGGATTGAACCCAGGGGTATTCTACCTCTGAGTTTACACCCCTCAGTGTATAATCGCAGCCACTCAGGAGGCTGAGGCAGGAGGATTCCAGGTTCCAGCCTGGGCAATTAGTGGGACCCGATCACTAAGGCTGTAGCTCAATGGTAGAGGACTGTTAGATTCAATTCCCAGTACAGAAAGGAATAAATAAATAAATAGGCCTCTCCCCAGGGAGGCCTCGAGGGCTTCTGACTGGTGGACCATGTAGAGCAGCCAGCTTTCAACAAGGAGCTCACCCCCAGGTCTCAGAGACACAGGGGAAGGTGGCAGGGCCCAATGTTGCCACGGGAGGGGACTGCAAGGGCTGCCCCAGGGCCCAGGGAGACCTGGAGGTTCAGGTCTTGGAGGGGTCCAGGCTGTGCCATTACACAGGGAGAAACCTCACGCTATAGAACAGCAGATATCATTCAAGCCCATTCCATAAAAACAAACACAATAATTAACATAGACCAGAGCGGGGCATGGGGTGTCCACCTGTAATCCCAGTACTTGGGAGGCTGAGACAGGAGGGCCACAGGTTCAAGGCCAGCCTCAGCAATTTAGCGAGACCCTGTTTCAAAATAAAATATAAATAGGACTGGGGGTGGAGCTTGGAGTTAGAATGCCCCTGGGTTCCATCCCCACTACCAAATATTTATGTACATAGGGGCCAGGATTTGACAAACTGTAGCTTTCAGGCCAAATCTGGCGGGCTGCAGGGTTACGGTTCCCGGCGCATAGCCACGCCCATCATTTACATATCATCCCACTTCATTACATATCGTCCAGCCTGCAGTGGTGGCAGAGTGAATCATTGCGACAGAGAACACAGAGCCAGCCAAGTCTCCAGTGTTTACTCTCTGGCCCCCAGTGTAAATAAAAATGTGAAGAAATTGAAACCAAACTCAAGTGTGAGGCAGGACCTCAGGGCTGAGATTTCTGTTCCTGCAGCATTTTTTTTTTTTTTTTTTTTTTGTGGTACTGGGGATTGGACTCGGGCATTCTACCTCTGAGCTATACCACCAGCCCTATTTTTTTATTCTTTATTTTGAAACAGGGTCTCGCTAAGTTGCGGAGTGCCTCACTAAGTAGCTGAGGCTGGCCTCGAACCCGGATACTCCGGTCTCAACCTCGCAAATGCTGGGATTACAAGTGTGCGCCACCATGCCCAGCTCTCCTGCAGCATTTGAAGTTAGTCATGTGTGAGTAGGGTTCTGTAAGGGGCAAAGATTTACCTTGTGCTGATAGTTATATGAAGGTTGTAACATGAACAAGATGTTATAAGGTTCAAGCTGGGCGTGATGGTGGCACATGCTTATAATCCCAGTACTTGGGAGGCTGAGACCAGAGAATTGCCACCAGCCTCAGCTACTTAGTGAAGCCCTCCACAATCTAGTGAGATCCTGTTTCAAAATAAAGAATGAAATAGAGATGGAGGTGTAGCTTGAGGGTAGAATGCCCTTGAGTTCAATCACTAGTACCACACACACACAAAATATATATATAAATAAATAAAAATTTAAAAATAGGGCTGGGGGTGTAGCTCGGAGGTAGAATGCCCCTGGGTTCAGCCCCCAATATGGTAAAAGAAGAAGAAGAAGAAGAAGAAGAAGAAGAAGAAGAAGAAGAAGAGGAAGAAATGAAAGTTCATAATCAGAATTTTCACATAAAACAACACTAAATAGAAAATAGGAAATGGCCACTATTGGCTGTGGTTTTATTGTGTGGTGGATAACTTTTTTCCTTCTTTTCCTAAATTTCTTTCTTTCTTCTGCTTCTTTTTTGGTGGGGGGGACTGAGGATCAAACCCACGGATGCGCTACTACTGAGCTACATCCTCAGACCTGTTGATTTATGTTTGTGGTACTAGGGATTGAACTCCAGGGGCGTTCTACCTGCGAGGTACATCCCAAGCCCTTTTTTTTTTTTTTTTTTTTTTGCAGTACTGGGGATGAAACCGAGGGGCATTCTACCTCTGAGCTACATCCCCAGCCCTATTTTTTATTCTTTATTTTTGAAACAGGGTCTCATTAAGCTGTAGAGCACCTCACTAAGTAGCTGAGGCTAATAAATATATTTATATTTATTATTTTGTGATCCTCCTGTCTCAGCCTCCCAAGTACTGGGATTACAAGCGTGCGCCACCACGCCCGGCTCATTTTTTAATTTTGATGGTGTCTAAGTTGCTGAGGGTCTTGCTAAATTGCTGAGGCTGGCCTCCAATTGGTGATCCTCCTGTCTCAGCCTCCCAAGTACTGAGATTACAGGCGAGTGCCATTGATCTTTGTGTGTGTGTGTGTGTGTGTGTGTGTGTGTGTGTGTGTGTGTGTGTGTGTGGTACCAGGGATGGAACTCATGAGCATTCTACCGCCAAGTCACACCCCCAGCCCTATTTTATTCCCTTTTTTCTAAACAGAATCTCACTTGCAGATGGCCTCACTAAATTGCTGAGGCTGGCCGAGAACCTGCAATCCTCCTGTCTTAGCCTCCCAAATACTGAGATTACAAGTGTGCGCCATCACCCGGCTGCCCTAGGCTTTTAAAATTTGCATCTGAGGATCCCAAGTCTGAGGGACAATGTGTCTGTCTGTCTGTCTGTCTGTCTGTCTGAGCTCCCAGGTCTGAGGACCAGACTTCGGTGGGAGGCGGTACCTGCTTGATGGTGCTGAGGTTGGCATTGCGGGACACGGGGAAGTTCAGGTAGACCCCCGTGGGCAGCAGGAAGTCGACCACCACGTTCTGATTCTCCTCCTTGGTCCAGAATTCCATGGGGCAGTCCACCCCAGGGGGCATTCTGCTTCCTCACTTCTCAGCGGCCAGTTGTCCTGAAGGGGAGACAGAGGCAAAATGAGCGACCCCAGAGTGCCGGGCGCGACCTTTGGGAACAGTGCCTGGGGCTCCTGGGCGGCCGCGTGCTGGGGACTGAGTCCTTCCGCCCTCGGGCGCACACAGCTCGCCTCCCACAGGGCGAGCAGACACCTTGGGCCTAGGAAGGACCCAAGGCTGCGGTTCTTTGAAACTTTCTAGCCCTTCAATATGGAGATCCTCCGAAAACTAGGCATGGACCCACCGTATGACCCGGCTATGCCACTCCTGGGGATCTTTCCAAGGGGCCGAAACTAGAGAACTACAGTGATATATGCACACCCATTTTCATAGCAGCACAATTCACAAGAGCCAAATTATGGAACCAAACTAGGTGTCTGTTGACAGATGAACAGGTTACAAAATTATGGGATATACATATAATGGAATTCTACTTGGCAATAAAGAAGAACAAAATTATGTCATTTGCAAGAAAATGGAAGGACCTGGAGAACATTATGTGAAGTAAGATTAGCCAGTCATAAAATGAAGGGTCAGGTGTTTTCTCTAATATTCGAAAGCTAGGGAGTAACTGGGATACCAGAGGGACTCCAGATAATGGAGGAGAAACCTCAGTGGAGCCGGGGAGGGGGTCTAAGGGAAGGGGAGGGGGAAGACTGAGGTTCATTGAAGGAATTACTACCATCGACTGTGTGTACATATGTGAATAGACCAACATCAATCTCAGTCCTCTGTATTGGGAAGGGGGGAGATGGGGAGGGGGGGCACCAAGTGCTGTGTGCATGTATGTCACTGTCAACATGATTTACATTATGATGTGAGACTATAATGCACCAATAAAAGCATATTTAAAAAAAGAAAGAAGCTGGGCGTGGTGGCGCACGCTTGTAATCCCAGCATTTGGGAGGCTGAAACCGGAGGATCCGGGTTCGAGGCCAGCCTCAGCTACCTAGTGAGGCACTCCACAACTTAGTGAGACCCGGTTTCAAAATAAAGAATAAAAAATAGGACGGGGGTATAGCTCGGAGGTAGAATGCCTCTGAGTTCAATCCCCAGTACCGCAAAAAAAAAAAAAAAGAAAGAAGCTTTCTAGCCAAGCTAGGTGGCAGTGCATGCTTGTAATCCCACTACTCTGGAGGCTGAGACAGTAGGATCGCAGGTTAAAAGACAACCTCAGCAATTAATGAGACTCTCATCAACCTAGTGAGACCCTGTTTCAAATAAAATAGGGCTATAGGTGTAAAAAAACTGTGTGTGTGTGTGTGTGTGTGTGTGTGTGTGTGTGTGTGTGTGTGTATGTGTGGTACTGGGGATTGAACCCACAGGTGTTCTGCCTCTGAGCTATACCCCCGGCCCCATTTTATTTTTAGTTGAAACAGGGTCTCACTAGTTGCTGAGGCTGGCTTCAAACCTGCAGTCCTCCTACCTCAGTCTCCCAAGTACTTGGGTTACAGGCAGGTACCACCACGCCCGGCTAACAAAAAAACGCTCTAACCAGAAACCAAATAGCTTAAAAACAGTTCTGGCTATCCAACATTTGTTGAAATATCTCAATCATACCAAACTCCAGGTCACCCCGCCCCCGCGCCCCCATAAGTAACAAATCACTGCAGACACAGGAAAGGGGCTTGTGGACCCCAGGTGCTGTACACCCCCCCCCCCCTGCTTCTCCTTCTAGGTGGCCACCACCGGGATCTGTTGTTCAGAGCTTCTGTGCTTGTTTTCATACTTTAACGACACTAACCTGTAACCACAAAGAATCCCTAATGTTGTTTTTTTGGGTTTTTTTCCAGTACTAGGGATTGAACTCAGGGACCTCCGAGCTACACCCCCAGCCCTTTTTTTTTTTTTTTTTTTTTTTTGCGGTACTAGGAATTAAACCCAGAGGAATTCTACCTCCGAGCTACACCCCTGGCCCAATTTTTTGTATTCTTTATTTTGAAACAGGGTCTCACTAAGTTGCGGAGGGTCTCACTAAGTAGCTGAGGCTGCCCTCGAACCTGGATCCTCCTGTATTAGCCTCCCAAGTACTGGGTTTACAAGCGTGCGCCACCACGCCCGCTTCCCTAATGTTTTTGCATGCTTCAGAACATTATAGAATGGCGAGACTTCTGTAACCTATTTTGGCCTCTCAACATGATACACTTTATTTTATTAATTAATTTTTTTGGTGTGTGGTACTAGGGATGGAAGCCAGGGGCATTCTACCTCGGAGCTACATCTCCAGCCCTATTTTTTATTCATTATTTTGAAACAGGGTCTCATTAAGTTGTGGAGAACTCACTAAGTAGCTGAGGCTGGCTGTGAACCTGTGATCCTCCTGTCTCAGCCTCCCAAGTACTGGGATTAGGAGCGTGCCACCATGCCCAGCTTGCTTTTATTTATTTATTTATTATTTATTTATTTATTTTTCAACACAGTAAAGACAGTCTGAGCTGCTTACTGGACTCCAGTGAAGCCAGCAGTCTGAACTGGTTTTTCTGCCACGTACAGCCTGTTCCCATGAGTGTAGCAGCGGGTTCCATTTTTGGAAGCTTCTAGTGTTCAGAAAGCTCTTTCCTGGGGAGTTGGCCGGCCTTTAAGCGGCCATGGAGTCCTCTGTGTTGCCACCTATAGGCGCACAGGGAGCCCTCGGGACAGTGTGGGATGGGGGCCTCTCCATCCTGGGAGACATTCCTCACCAAGCGCCTTCTAGACCCTTTCGCTAAGACGCTGCAGAAGGGGCCTGACGTCACAGGAGTTGTCCTGGGAGCCAAACTCCTACATGGCCTTAAAAAGTGTGCTATGCCCCCACCCCCAGAAAATTCTTTGGGGTTTTTTCCATACCGGGGAATGAACCCAGGGGAAATCTACCTCTGAGGGAATACCCCCAGCCCATTTATTTGTTTGTTTGTTTATTTATTTAATTTTTGTGGTACTAGGAATTGAAGCCAGAGGCATTTTACCTCTGAGCTACACCCCCAGCCCGGTTTTATCTCTTATTTGGAAACAAGGTCTCACTAAGTTGTGGAGGGCCTTGCCAAGGTGCTGAGGCTGACTTTGAACCTGCCATCCTCCTGCCTCAGCCTCTCAAGTACTGGGATTACAAACATGTGCCAACATGCATGCCTGGCTTATTTATTATTTATTTGTTTATTTTTTGTAGTACTGGGGATTGAACTCAGGGGCATTCTACCTAAAGCTACACCCCCAGCCCAATGTTTTCTTCTTTATTTTGAAACAGGGTCTCACTAAGTTGCAGAGGGCCTCACTAAATAGCTGAGATTGGCCAAGAACACGCGGTCCTCCTGTCTCAGCCTCCTTAGTACTGGGATTACAAGCATGTGCCACCATGCCTGGCTTATTTTTTTATTTATTTATTTATGGTACTGGGGATTGAACTCAGGGGTATTCTACCTCTGAGCTACACCCCCAGCCCTATTTTTTATTCTTTATTTTGAAACAGGGTCTCACTAAGTTGAGGAATGCCTCACTAGGTAGCTGAGGCTGGCCGAAAACCCAGATCTTCCAGTCTCAGCCTCCCAAATGCAAGGATTACAAGCACGCGCCACCACACCCAGCTTTTATTTTTATTTTGAAACAAGGTCTTGCTAAGGTGTAGAGGCTGACTTTGAACCTTCAATCCTCCCGTCTCAGCCTCCTAAATCCTTGGATTACAGAGGTGTGCCGCATGCCTGGCCTGCACAGCTTTTAGAATGGGGCCGGCACCCAGTTCTGCTCTAAGTGAGCCGGGCAGCCCTGGAGGGTTTTAGGCAAAGGAAAGGTGCGACTTTCATCTCAAACAAAGCCAGGGCTGTGGTGTGGGTGAGAAACTGAAGAGAAGCAAAGCAAACAGGGCTGAGAAGCTGAGGCTGGCCATGAACCTGCGATCCTCCTGTCTCAGACTCCCAAGTACTGGGATTACAAACATGCACCACTACGCCTGGCTAAAATTTTTAAAAAATTAAAAAATAAAAATAAAAGGGGCTGGGGGTGTAGCTCAGAGGTAGAATGCCCCTGGGTTCAGTACAAAAGAATGAAAGAAGGAAAAAGGAAAGAAGGAAGGAAGGAAGGAAGGAAGGAAGGAAGGAAGGAAGGAAGGAAGGAAGGGGAGAGAGAGACAGTTTTCTGGGGGAGGAGAGAGCAGGTGCTCCCTCTCAGACAAATCGAGTCTGAGCTGCTTACCGGACCCCAGTGAAGACAGTCAAGGGCCAGGCGCCCCCACCTGGCGCACAGGGGAGAGGCCCTGGGGTCTCGGAGAGATCATCTGTGAGCAGGCGCTGACAGCTGCGGACAGGGCGAGCGACCCCGCCCCCCACTGCCAGGCAGCGGGTCCAGAGACTCCAGAGACTCCAGCTCCCGTCCACGCCTCAGTCATCCGGAAAGTGTCCGGGAAGCCGCGCAGGACAGAGGTCAGCTCCTCCCTCCCCACCTCCCGGCCACGTGGTCCACAGGCAGCTGTGTGGCAGTGGAGCGCCTGGCTCGGGTGTCCCGCCACAGGGGACCGCGACGTCCTTCACACAGTGTCCTGGGAGGCTCCCAGCTGGCTGCTCTTTCTCAAGCCCAAGGTTGAAGAACAGCCTTCCGTCTGGGGCCGTGTGAGGGTCTGACCTCTGAGAACTCAGCAGGCGGCAGGGGAGTTTCACAAAGACTTTAACTGGTGTGGTGGTGCACCCTTGTAATCCCCGTACTTGGGAGGCTGAGACAGGAGGATCGCAGGTTCATGGCCAGCCTCCACTACTTAGTGAGGCTCTCCACAACTTAGTGAGATCCTGTTTCAAAATAAAGAATGAAAAATTGGCCGGGCGTGGTGGTGCACACTTGTAATCCCAGCATTTGGGAGGCTGAGACTGGAGGATCTGGGTTCCCAGCAAGCTTCAGCTGCTTAGTGAGGCCCTCCACAACTTAGTGAGACCCTGTTTCAAAATAAAGGATAAAAAATAGGGCTGAGACTGTAGCTTGGAGGTAGAATGCCCACACTTTCCATCCCCAGTACTGCAAAAAAAAAAAAGGATGAAAAATTGGGCTGGGGTAGAGCCGGGCGTGGTGGTGCATGCTTGTAATCCCAGCATTCGGGAGGCTGAGACCGGAGGATCCGGGTTCACTGCCAGCCTCAGCTACCTAGTGAGGCACTCCGCAACTTAGTGAGACTCGGTTTCAAAATAAAGAATAAAAAAATAGGGCTGGGGGTATAGCTCGGAGGTAGAATGCCCCTGGGTTCAATCCCTAGTACCACAAAAGAAAAAAAAAAAATTGGGCTAGGGATATAGCTTGGAGGTAGAATGCCCCTGGGTTCCATCCCCAGTACCATACACACACAAAAAAACCCACCACCTCTCCTGAGGCTCAGGCTGGTACCTCCTGGGTCTGTCGGACTCTGAATTTTTCCCCTGGCCATCGCAGATGAGGCTAGCTAGGACCAGGCAGCTCCGCCCAGTCCCTGAGGATGTGGAGCCGGGCACTGGGGACCTGAGCTCACAGGGGGAACACACGCGTCACTTCAGGATGGCTCTGCACAGGAAGAGAAGCCAAAGTGTCCTGCTGCTCAAAGTGACAGACATCTCCCCGAAGCAGCCCCGGGCAACGTCTGCCAGGCCCCTGAGCTGTGACTCTGGAGGAGCCATGAGTTACCCCCGTGTCCAACGTGCCCAGGGACATGGTGGCACTTGGGAGGCTGAAACAGGAGGATCACAGGTTCGAGGACAGCTTCAACAAGTATTGGGACTCTCAGCGACCTAGCAAGACCCTGTTTCAAAATAAAAAATAAAATGGGCATGGTGGCACATGTCTGTAATTCAAGTAATTGGGAGACTGAGACAGGAAGATCCAGCCTTAACAACTTGGTGAGACCCTGTTTCGGAACAAAAAATCAAAAGGGCTAGAGGTGTAGTTTGGAAGTAGAAAGCCCCTGAGTTCAACCCCCAGTATTTATTTAAAGGTAGAAAGTCAGTTGGGTGTGGTGGTGCACACTCATAATCCCAGTACTTGGGAGGCTGAGGCAGGAGGATCTGCAGGTTCTCAGCCAGCCTCAGCTACTTAGTGAGGCCCTCGGCAACTTAGTGAGACCCTGTTTCAAAATAAAGAATAAAATAGGGCTGGCGGTGTAGCTCAGAGGTAGAATGCCCCTGAGTTCAATCCCCAGTACTAAAAAAAAAAAAAGAAGAAGACGATAACTTGGGACAGCGGAGCTGGCGTGTGATCAGGAGGGATGGCGGCCGATCTTCAGGGGGCACCGCTGAGTGAAGCCGGGCCGCAGGACAGGAGCCGGCAGGGGGCTGTGGCACAGGCACCTGGTCAGGAAGAGCCGAGGCCCTGAGGCAGGAGAGAGGCCGGGGAGGCGCTGAGTCTGTCCCAGCGGGCCCCAAAGCCACCATGGAGTGGGCTGAGCAGCCACGGGAGGGCACTGACTTTTTTCCCTTTCCCAGGAAGATGGCCACATCGGCTGCCTTGAGGAAGGTGAGGTCAGGAATCAGGAAAGCAACAAAGAGAAGGGATGCCGCACACCCCGGCAGGGCGGCTGGATCAACCTGGATCAACCAGGGGGCCGGGCGTTCAACCTCCACTTCACCTCGCTCCGCCTCTTGTGCTGTGAACCTCTAGAACCGAAGGCATGGGCCAGGAGAACCAAACGGGGCGACACGGGTCCCCCAAAAGGGATTTGTCTAGGAGAGGTGTGCCATGGCTCCCAAACACAAGGTCTTTTTGCTTTCCTTCTGTGGCACTGGCCACTGAACCGCACACACGTTAGGCAAGCCTTCTACTTTTTCAATTTTTTTTTTTTTTTTTTTTTGGTACTGGGAATTGAACTCAGGGGCATTCTACCTCCAAGCTACACCCCCAGCCCAATTTTTTTATTCTTTATTTTGAAACAGAGTCTCACTAAATTGCGGAGGGCCTAAGTAGCTGAGGCTGGCTATTAACCCAGATCCTCCTGTCTCAGCCTCCCAAGTACTGAGATTACAGGCGTGCTTTTATTTATTTATTTATTTATTTATTTATTTATTTATTTATTTATTTATTTATTTGTGGTACTGGGGATGGAACCCAGGGACATTCTACCTCCGATCTACACCCCAAGCCCTATTTTTTATTCTTTATTTTGAAACAGGGTCTCACTAAGTTGTGGAGGGCCTCACTAAACAGGTGAGGCTGGCCGAGAACCCAGATCCTCTAGTCTCAGCCTCCCAAATGCTGGGATTACAAGCATGTGCCACCACGCCCGGCTTATTTTTTTATTTTTGAAAGAGTCTCACTAAGTTGCTAAGGGTCTTGCTAAATTGCTGAGACTAGACTCAAACCTGTGAGCCTTCTGTCTCAGTCTCCCATGTACTGGGATTACAGACACGTATCACCACACCTGGGTCTCCTATCCTGATTCTAATTTTTTAAAATCTTTCTTCTCCTATTTTCTTTTTTTTTTTTTTTTTTTTTTTGCGGTACTGGGGATTGAACTCAGGGGCATTCTACCTCCGAGCTATACCCCCAGCCCTATATTTTATTCTTTATTTTGAAACTGAGTCTCACTAAGTTGCGGAGTGCCTCACTAGGTAGCTGAGGCTGGCCGAGAACCCGGATCCTCCGGTCTCAGCCTCCCGAATGCTGGGATTACAAGCGTGCGCCACCACGCCCGACTTCTTCTCCTATTTTCCACGTCTCAAGTCTTTTTGTTCTCCTTTCTAGAAATTGTTCATGCTACCAACTCTTCTACTGAACTTTTCATTTCTGCTATCATAGTTTTTTCTTTCTTTCTTTCTTTCTTTCTTTCTTTCTTTCTTTTTTTTTCTGTACTGGGGATTGAACCCAGGGGCATTCTACCTCTGAGCTACACCCCCAGTCCTATTTTTTATTCTTTATTTTGAAACAGGATCTTACTAAGTTTCGGAGGGCCTCACTAAGTAGCTGAGGCTGACTGCAAACCCGGATCCTCTGGTCTCAGCCTTCCATGTACTGAGATTACAAGTGTGCGCCACCACACCCGGCTTTGCTATCAGAGTTTTGATATCCAAGAGCTTATGACTCTATCAATGTGGTTTCAACAAACAAACAAACTTGGGAGGCTGAGAAGGGAGGGTCACAGGTTGGAGGCCAGCCTCAGCAACCTACTGAGGTCTCACAGCAATATAGCGAGATCCTATTTCAAAATAAAGTAGGGCTAGGGGTATAGCTTGGTAGAATGCCTCTAGGTTCAACCTCCAGTACCCCAAAACAAACAAACAAGCCAGGTATAATCCCAGTACTTAGGCTGAGACAGGAGGATTATAGGTTTGAGGCTAGTCTCAGCAATTTAGTGAAACACTGTATCAAAATAAAAAATAAAACAGGGCTGCGGGTGTAGCTCAAAGGTAGAATGTCCCCGGATGCAATACCTGGTACTGGACACACACAAAAATTATGTTTATGATTTCTAGGTTCCTTTATTCTGCCTGTCTGGGTCTCTGTCTTTCATGCTTAGGGTTTCAGACTATGTGGATCTTTGAACAGCCAAATTCATTCATTCATTCATTCATTCATTCATGTTACTGGACATTGAACCCAGGGGCATTCTACCTCCAAGCTACACCCTCAGCCCTATTTTATTTTTATTTTGAAACAGGGTCTTGCAAGGTTGGTGAGAGTCTCACTACTTGCTAAGGCTGTCCTCAAACCTGTGATCCTCCTGTCTCAGTCTCCCAAGCACTGGGATTATAGGTGTGAGCCACCATGACCGGCTCCTATGACTCCTTTAAACAAAGACACAAACTGTGGGTTGTGTAGGAGTTAGAAGATCAGTGTTAGAAGGTGAGTTTCTTTTACATACCTGTTTACACTATCTTGATGTTTGTTTTAGAAAATGTTTTTAATAATTTTTAATCTTCATACTTTTTATTTATAAAAATATGTACTTACAAGCCAGGCATGGTGATGCACACCTGTAATCCCAGTAATTGGGAGGCTAAGACAGGAAGATCACAGGTTGAAGGACAGCCTCAGCAAGTAGGGAGACTCTCATCAACCTAGTGAGACCCTGTTTCAAAATAAAAATAAAATAGGGCTGGGGGTGTAGCTTGGAGGTAGAAGGGTTCAATCCCCAGTACCACACACACACACACACACACACACACACACACACACACACAAACTAAATAAAAATAAAACATAAATAAAAAAGTAAAAATGATTTGAGTGTAGCTCAGAGGTAGAACACCCCAGGTTCAATTCCCAGCACCAGAGAGAGAGAGGGAGAGAGAGAGAGAGAGACACGAGAGAGACTGCATTCATCTTCCAAATTCATGTCCCAGCCACCCCAAGGAGCATCCTATCCCTGATCCAGTGACTCACTGCCATCTCTGGAGACAGAACATCCCCACCCAAGGACTCCTTGAGAAGCAATACTGGGCCATAAAAATTTAATCCATTTCCTTTGAAAAATGTTCTAATTTCTCTCTGCCTAAATAGGCCCAGAACCCCATGCCCTGTGCTAGTCAGACACCCAAGGCTGCAGCTTACGGATGGGCTCGGGGGCTCCTTGGTACAAAGCCATCCCCTCCGCTCCCCAGCTTCAGCACCCTCCTGGGAGGCTGGCTGAAGTCTAGTTCACTCCCCCACCCCATCCGCTCCCAGCACATATTTGGGCCCATAATCCTACGGAGAGTCAGGGAGGGTGGGTTTGTTCAAATTCTTTCTTATCTGTGCTGGGCATGGTGGTGCACTCCTGCAATCCCAGTACTTGGGAGGTGGAGACAGTAGGCTTGTACAGGTTTGAGACTCTCGGCAACCTAGTGAGACCCTGTTTCAAAACAAGAACTAAAAAAAAAGGGGTAGGGGATATAGTTTGGAGGTAGAATGCCTCTGGGTTTAATCGTCAATAACACACACACACACACACACACACACAACTTATTTGCAAAATAACATTTCTTCTTCATTGTCCCAAAGATTGCGCCTTTCCCCCCAACCTACCTCTCTGGGCTGGGTCAAGAAAGACCACCAGCGTAGGCTCCTCTGCCTGGCAGATTAAATGTGCTTTGGGATCGAGGAGCGTCATCCCAGCCCGGCCTGACTCCAAGCTCCTTATCGGTCTGGAAACAAAAACAAAAACAAAAATCCTGGTGAAATAGAGTCTCGGAAACCCTCTGCGCTTTCTCTCACGGGACTTTTGCTCAAGAGTGACTGCTTCGCCTGGCTTTCTCTTCTGGCAAACCAATCCCGTGCTGCTCGCTTGGCCTTTCCCGGCCTCTGGGCCACTGCCGCCCCAGCTGCCTTTGGTGGTGCGGAAGCAAACCACAGGAGCATTCCAGAGCCGAGCAGAGATATACATGCGATGACTCAGATCGGTTTTTAAGAGCTGTTTGTTGGTTTTGGTTTTTTGAAAGCAAAGCACTTGATCTGAGCCATGCCTGGGTTTGGATTCCATTCCATGGCTGCAGAAAGTAGGTTCGTGAACTTGAGCTCTTGATTCCCCGTGTGGATCTGTTTTCAAAGGCCAAGTCTGAAGGCGAACTCATCCCTGGGGGGTTGAACTTGAAAAGGAAGGGTGTGAGGGAGAGCCATGCTCCCTGCCTCTGTGCTGCCTCATCCTCCACCTCAGACACTCAAGAAATCATCTGACCCCAAAGAGGGGGAAGGAAGACCCAGAGCTCCAGCCCAGCTGGGTGAAGAAATCCAGAAGTCGGATCTGTTGCTTCTCCTAACCCTGGCCCTGGCAAGGCCACCTCCACTGTGTGTGTGTGTGTGTGTGTGTGTGTGTGTAGGGGGGTGCTCAGACTGGAACCTAGATAAGCTAGGGTAGGAAAAGAAAACCTAGCCGGATGTGGTAGCTCACACCTGTACTCCCAGTGCTTGGGAGGCTGAGACAGGAGGATTGCAGGTTCGAAGTCAGCCTCAGCAACATACCGAGACTCTTAGCAACCTAGTGAGACTCTGTTTTAAAACAAAATACAACTAAAATTAAAAAAAAAAAAAAGGGCAGGGCGTAGCTCAGAGGTAGAATGCTTCTGGGTTCAATCCCCAGTACCATGAAAAAATTTAAAAAAAAAAAAAAAAAAAGAGAAGAAGAAAAGAAAAAGAAAAAAACCCTAAACCACTGGCTTCTCCATGAGACAAAAAGCAGAGCCTTAGGAACCCACTGGGAAAGGTGTGTATTATAGGAACACATTTCCCAGGGGCCAAGCTGGAGCCCTCTGGGCTGCCAGCCCAGTTCCTGGAAGGATGCTCTGGGGACCCTGCTGCAGGAGCCGGGAAGGTGGGTGTGGATGGTCCCTTCCCTCAGCATCCAGGGAGGGCAGCCAGGACTTTCCAAGACACCGCCAGTGGAGGAATGGGAGGCCGGCGTCAAGGGCTAAGGGCGAAATAACTCCCACTGCTGACCAAGGCAGAGACAGGGCCAGAGGGAAGCCAGAGGGATCCCAGGAAAAGCGCTTTCAAAACAGGCAAGACAAAGCACCGCGCGCGATGGAGCCGGCAGAGGAGCTAGCCAAGGCAAGGGCAGAATTCGTCCTCAGGAATTCAGGGCAGGATATTAGGAGCCGGGGCAGAATTCACGAGAGGGCAGCCAGGGAGAAGGCGCGTTCCGGGGTCCTCCGGGAGCCCCTCGGGGTTCAAGGGCAAAACTCGGGAGGCCAGGCGAGGCTGGACCGAGCGCCGGAGGCTCGTCCAGATTCGGGGGCAGGGGGAGGGGAGGGCGCGCGCGGAGCTGCTCCATCCCTGACTCGTAAACAGCTTGTCCCAAACAGGCGCGTCTGGTCCGGAGCCCGCGAGGGCCCGGCTCATCCCATCAAGGGCGGCAGCCCAGGCGCCCGGGATTCGGTCCCCGGAAGGTACAAAAGGATGCAGACAGAGCAGAACGCGCATCGCACGGCCCCCACCGGAGGACCACCCCGCGGGCGCGGCACCCCCACCCCCCACGCTGCGGACCCCGGTGGCCCCCACCCTGCCCTCCTTCCTCCAGCCGACAAAGCCGGGCGCTGGGCGGGGCGGGACGTTTGGCACGGGCAGGGGGCGCGCTGGGACCCCGCAGACGCCCCCACAGGTGGGCTTCGTACCGGGTGTTGGTGCCAGGGGCGCGGGCTCGGTCTCCCTGGAGACGATTGCCCGGGGGACACGGCGGGCGGGTCCCGAGTGACCGGAGGGCGCCAGACTCGGGGCAGCGGCGCGGCCCGCAGGGCCTGAGGGCAGGCGGGCGGCGCGGTCCCGGCCAGCGGGGCAGCGGCGGAGGGGCGCGGCCGGGGCGGGGCTGACAGTGGGCGGGGCGATGGGCGGGGCGTCCAGATCTGGGGCGGGGCCAGGGCGGGGCTGACAGCGGGCCGGGGGCGGGGCGTCGCTAGCCTGGGTGGGGCCGACAACAGGGTCTGGGCGGGGCGTACAGTCTGGGCGGGGCTGGGGCGTGGTCTGGGCGGGGCCAGAGGCTCCCAAGCCGCGGGTACTGTAGGCAAAAACTCACACCCAAGCCAGGCCCAGCACTCGAGGGAGAGCCGCCGCAGGTCGCGGAGGGGGCGCTGCAAGTCTTCCTCAACCCAAGCCACCCACACCTGGAGGCTGGGGGCCTCGGGCTTCTCCTCCCAGCCCAAGAGCAGACGCAGGACGCCAGACACGTGCTCGGACGCTGGTCCGAGCTTCGGTCTCGCCTTCAGCCCAGCAGGCTAGAAGCCCAGCGAATAAAGGATGCCATTTGCACCAGGTGTGATAGTGCACGCCTGTAATCCCAGTATTTGGGTGGCTGAGACAAGAGGATCGCAGGTTCGAGGCGAGCCTCCTCAATGTAGCGAGACTCAACAACGCACCGAGACCCTGTTTCAAAATTTAAAAAGGGCTGGAGGTGTGGTTCAGAGGTAGAATGCTGCTGGGTTCAATCCCCATTGCCAAAACAAACAAGAAGATGCCATTTGCAAAGCGAGAGAAGACTGCTAGTCTGCCAAGCCCCTTTCTGCTCCCTGGCTCCCAGGACGTCCCGGGAAAGGGCAGAGTACTAGTCCCTCGTCACACAGCGGCAGCCGTGTCTGAGACTCGGAGCAGGGTCACTGCAGCGATCCGCCAGCCCTGGTTCTGGGCTCCAATGCACGTGCTGGCTTTCCCCCGCCCAGGGCCTGGCAGTCGGGCTTCCCCTACATTGTTCGATTTAGAAAACAAGTGGGTTTAACCAAGACTTCCGCTAACACATCTACTCATGACAGCGAGCTGTGTGCGCTCGGGCACATCTCGGGCCCAGTAACCGCGGCCGCTCGGCTTTTACCCTGCAGGTGGGCACGGTTCTCTCTCAGGTGGTGAGGGAGGGAACCCAAGCTCCCAGCGCAAGGACTTCTACCCTCCCACGCGGACATCCCGACCAGTCCGTGCGGCCGGCCTCCCAGCCCCAGACCTAGGATGGAAACCAGTTTGGTTTGATACCGAACCCGTGAGCTTCATGCGCTGCAATGGCCCAGGTCACCTTAGAAAGTTCTTTTGGGCCTTCAACACTAACTTAAGTTCTGTGTAGTGGAGCTTAGAGGAGGAAGGAGTGCGAGGGGCAGAAGCACCCCGAGGGCTTTGTTCCCCCTCCGGTACTGGGGATTGACCCAGGGGCATTCCACCTCCGAGCTACACCCCCCAGCCCTGTTTTTATTTTGAAAGAGTCTCACTAAGTTGCAGGAGGCCTCATTACTTGCTGAGGCTGGCCGCGAACCTGCGATCCTCCTGCCTCAGCCTCCCAAGTACTGGAATTACAAACGTGCACCACCACGCCCGGTTTAGAGGGCCAGTGTTTAAGGAATGCTCGCTAGCAGTCCTAACCGCTCTGGTGCCGGGAGAAACGAGTCCCGGAGCGTCGCTCCAGAGAGCGAAGAGGACCGAGAGAAAACTCGCCAGAAGCTCAAAGAAAACAGAGATCTCAAAGAAGACAGAGATAAAAGGACCAGCCGGGCTGGGCGTGGTGTTGCACGCCTGGAATCCCCGTCCCTGGCAGGCCGAGCCCGGAGGATTGCAGATTCAAAGCCAGCCTTAGCAATTTAGCGAGGATCTCAGCAACTTAGCGAGGATCTCAGCAACTTAGCAAGACCCTGTTTTAAAATAAAAAATAAAATAAGGCTGGAGGTATAGCTTTGAGATAGAACGCCCCTGGGTATCCAGCACCCCCCACCCAAATGAAGGAAGGAAGGAGAGAGAGAGAGAGAAAAAAAAAAAAGCCTTGGCAACAGATCTAGGAGGTCCCCTGCCTCTGGGTGCAACCCTGCGGCCCTCGGCGGCCACCGAGTCCCCCAGCACCCGGCAGCCTTGCCAAGCATCCAGTGCCAGGAAAGGTGACAGAAGACAATCCCCTGTGCCATCTCTAGAAGTCACACACAGACAGTGAAGAAGACTCCCCACAGGCACGACAGCATAAACAGACACGCACTAAGCCTCCCGCCCAGACCCCCAGACACGCCCGCCCGCCGGGCGGCTCAGCCCCGCGCACACACCGGGCGCACACACCGGGAGGGGCCGGGCACTCCGGCGAAGGCAGAGCCAGGACCAATGGGCGGGAACCTTCCAGGACTCGGCCTCCGCCTTGCTCCTCCTTCCCGGGCGCGGGCAGCCAGTGTCCAAGCCTGGCTCAGCGGCCGGAGGAGGCCAACGAATGGCCGCTCAGCCCCCCTAACTTAATAAGGGTGTGGATCCCCTGCAGGGCGCCCTCGGACCCGGACCCTAAAGGGCGGGGGGGGGGGGTTCCTAGGAGAAATAAGTCGCCGGAAGTCACGCCCCATGACTTCTCTTCCGAGGATTCTTTTCAGCCACCTGGGTGCAGAGGAGTGGTACGCTTACAGACCCCCAACCCTGAAAGTACGACCCGGCGACCTGCCACCAAAGAGATTTTTCAAAGCAGACCACTCCAGCGGCTCCTCTACCCGGGTTCGACGCGATTCAGAGCCCTCTTCCCAGGTGCCTAGTCACCCCATGGTCTCTCTGCTCGCTGGGAGACTTCCCTTTTTGTTCAGCTTGGGTTCCAGTGAAAGTTTAGCTCAAAATGAGCACAGTGGCCCACGCATGTGATCCCAGTATTTGAGAGGCTGAGGCAGGAGGATCACAGGTTGGAGGCCAGCCTTAGTAATGAAGCAAGACCCTGTTTCAAAATAAAAAATAAAATAGGACTGAGGGTGAAGTTCAGAGGTAGAATGCCCCTGGGTTCAATCCCTACACCAAAAACAAACAAATAAAAAACCAGTCAGGCATACTTGTAATCCCAGTACCTGGGGGGCTGAGACTGGAGGATCTGGGTTCACCACCAGCCTCAGCTACTTAGTGAGGCCCTCCACAACTTAGTAAGACCCTGTTTCAAAATAAAGAATAAAAAATAGGTCTGGGAAGTCAGGTGTGATGGCGCATGCTTATAATCCCAGTACTTGGGAGGCCAAGACCGGAGGATCCGGGTTTGTGGCCAGCCTCAGCTATTTAGTGAAGCACTCTGCAACTTAGTGAGACCCTGTTTCAAAATAAAGAATAAAAAAAATAAGGGCTGGGGGTGTACCTCAGAGGTAGGTTGCCCCTGGGTTCAACCCCCAGTACTACACACACACACACACACACACACACAGAAAGGGGGGGCGCTGGGGGTGTACCTCAGAGATAGAATGCCCCTGGGTTCTATTTCCAGTACGGAAAGAAAGAAAGAAAGAAAGAAAGAAAGAAAGAAAGAAAGAAAGAAAGAAAGAAAGAAAGAGAAAAACCAGAAAGCAGAGCAAATGGATTAGATTTCCTCCCATCTGCCCGCTACTACCCAAAGGCACTGATCATCTTGTAAAACACCCAGGCATCAGGCAGGAAACCAAGCCCGCCTACGCGTCCACTCATTCAGGAGCACTTAAAGAGGGAAGTTTATTTGCCTGTTGGTCACCACTCCTTCTCGCTGTCCTGACACTTCCAGGTCACCTCTCTGTGAGGCAAACCCAGCGTCTCTCAGCTACCTGCAGATCCCAACCACGACCCTGTTGGACTCCCGCCTTCTCCTCCTTCATTTGCCACTCAGCGTCCCTAGGTGAGGCCCTCGGCAACTTAGCAAGACCCTGTTTCAAAATAAAAAATAAAATAGGGCCGGGGGTATAAGTTGATGGTAGAATGCCCCTGGGTTTAATCCCCAGTACTGCAAAAAAAAAAAAAAAAAAAAAAAAAGGAGAGAGAGCATCTATATTTATTCATATAGCCTTCCATCCCGTCGTGCCCATGGTATATTTTTTGGTGTGTGTGTGTGGCACTGGGGATTAAACCCAGAGGCCTTCTACCTCTGAGTTACACCCTCAGCCCAATTTTATTTCTTATTTGGAAACAGGGTCTCACTAGGTTGATGAGAGTCTCACTACTTGCTGAGGCTGTCCTCGAACCTGTGATCCTCCTATCTCAGCCTCCTAAGTACTGGGATTATAAGCGTGCACCACCATGCCTGGCCCATGATATTTATTGCTTGTGCATATGTTTTTGTTTTTGGAGGGAGTTGGTTTTTATTTGAGGCCTGGCTGGCCTCAAATTTCTGTGCTCAAGCGTTCTTCCTGCCTCGGCCTCCCTCGTAGTTGGGACTAGAGGTGGGTGCCTCAGCACCTGGCTGTTCCCTTGATATTTTTATTCTCAAGGCCCAAGGACAAGGGAGCCTAATTACAGGAGGCCCCGCTCTCCTGCCGTCCATCCATATTTTCATTACTCTGAGTTCTCGCCCTCGTTAGCTCAAAAAGTGGCTCAGCTGTAGTTAAAAGGCAAAGTTAATTAAAATCTAATCACTTCTTCTTCTTCTTTTTTTTTTTGTCAATTCCCCAAGCTAGACCAAAAGTCTGTTTTAATTGAGGCTTCCAGAGTTTGCGTCGGAGTTTGGATGGGAATAGGGAGGGGGCGGTGAAGAAATGAAGGTTGTCTTCACACTGTAAACACATTAGAAGCGACCGATTCCTTCACATGTCCACCAAAAGGCACTCCTGGATGCAGGAGCACAGCTCCGGAGTCAGACCTGGATTTGGAGGAGTTTCCTAAGCTCTCCAGAGCTCTGTTTCCTGTCTGTAGCACAGAGGGCTGAGCTTGGACGGTGGAGGCAGGAATCAGCTGGAGCCTTTGGGGGGGGGACCTCCTAGTGCACCTGTGAGAGGTCCAGTAAGGCTCACCCGTCACCCGGCTCTGAGTTTCAGGTACTTCCCTTCCC
>PVLC010018579.1:0-31856 GCA_004027655.1 Graphiurus murinus
AAGCACATGATGTACTTACACAATCATATCAAGGTCACTCACTGAAGTGAACCTGAGGGGGAGGGAGGGGGAGGGGATTGGGGTGGGAATTGGGGAAGGGGTCAAATGAGAATTGTGTGCAAATATGTTGTTAACAACTCGTACTTAACAAAGATGTATGCTATATTGCACGAAT
Source organism: Graphiurus murinus (assembly GCA_004027655.1). NCBI lineage: Eukaryota > Metazoa > Chordata > Mammalia > Rodentia > Gliridae > Graphiurus > Graphiurus murinus. Next base: position 176 of record PVLC010018579.1, read on the forward strand.
TACTACAATAAAAAATTAAAAAAATAAAAATAAAAAAAATAATAAAAAAGCCAAAAAAAAAAAAAAAGAAGATAAGAAGATTTATCTGTCAGGATGAAACATGTCCCATACACCAGTAAATATAGTAACAATTTGAAATGAATAAGTTGTTAATAAAAATTCTTCGATTCACCCTTGAGTAGAAATCAAGCAGGCATTTTAAAGAATGCACAAAACATTCATTTTATGATCAATCTATATGACCAATTCATAGGTTTTAGAGCCTCTTAGTAAAACCATATTTTGATTCTGGCACTATTTAGTTAGGGCTTTATCAAAACATTTAATTATAAAATAAGATATATGACGGACATTGTGATGGAGCCATACACAGTGTAATCAGATCCTTGGCATAAAGATGAAGTCATTCCACTTCTCATTCCGAGGTCTGCTTTCTGGGCCCGCTCCAGTCAACAAAGCCTCTGCAGTAACACCACATCTGCCCTTCCTCCCCTTTGTCCTCAAAATTATTAGAGCATAATATGCTTCTCTTACAGGCCCTAGGAAAATACTATTGGCATGCAGAAGCCAAAACACATAGATGGATTGGAACTGGAAAAAAAAAGTTTTTAAAAAATGAAAAATCAATTACTATTTTTAATAAGTAGAAATAGCTCTTGTGCTAAGAAAAGAAAAATTATTCAGAGACAGAATAGATGTTCAATACCATTGCACGCTAATGAGTACATTTACATGTAATTTTCTGAAATTTATGTCCAAGACAAACTGCAAGTGGAATTTAGTAGCAGTATAACTTTACAAGACCCATTCATTTTTCCTCTAATCATACTGAATACTTAAGGTGCTTGATTAGATTTGATTATTTTTCTTCTGCAGCCAATAAAGAGAACCCCGACAGTTTTGAAAGTGATGGATTAGTGGGGAATTTCTCACCAATGAGGACTTATTCCTGGCTGTCATATGGCAGGAGGAAAAACAAGGAGAAAATTTGTTCCAGTCCATACACAGGCGGCTAAATGAAATCTGTAAAGAACTCAAAGAAGGCCCGTTCTGTCCAAGGCCCAGCACAAAAGAGAAAAAGGCCGAGACCCAAACTTCGTAGAACTTTGCTGACTCCCAGTTCACAAACCTGCCTCTTCATTTCCAGACAGCCCACAGAAAAACTTCTGACATCAATCCATCTCCCACTGCCCAGAAAAGATTAAAAGAACGCAGGCCCTAGAATCTTCTAGTACCCGGAATTGAAAAACTGAAAGGGAAATGGAGCTAATTTGCAGGAATACTGCTCCCTCTTCAAGCTTTCCCAAAATATAATGAAAGAGATGCTGTGTCTCCAAAGGTTCCACTTCCAGCTGTGCCCCACAAGTTGGAAAAAACAAGAAGGGACATGTTCACTACTCACACCAACCCCTCCTTCTGCTGCCATTCCTCCAGATAATTCTAAGGGTGCTTATGAGTCCTTCTCTGAAATGCTGTAAGGAGATGTCTTCCTGACTGGTCAAGGAGATTGAGGTGCAATCTAGGCCCTGCATGAAAGCAGATGAAGACCTAAATGCTCTCTCAAAATGCCCAGTCCTTAATGCAGTATGTTCTATTGTCTGCTAAAAGCAACATCTAGGCTTAAATAACACCCCAAATTCTGGTCTAATGCTTGTTATAGTTTGGAACAGAAATGCCACCACCAAAAAACCATGTGCAAAAGCCTTAGTAACCAGGCTGTGGTACCACCAGGAAGCAGTGCAACCTTTAGGAGAGGGGACCTGGTTAGAGGAAGTAGGTCATTTGGGTGTGTCCTTGAAGAGTATAAAGGGCCCATGGACAAAATAAATCTTTCTTCCTTTAAGGTTATCTTTCTCAGGCATTTTGGCATTTAGGCATAGCAATGGAAAGCTGTGGACTAGGTGGTCCAAAGAAAATTCAGTTTGGTCCATTCAGCGCACCATCCTTCCAGATGTGTCTTGCTCTGAGACATCTGGTAGAGTCCGTCATTGTCTCTTCCTCCCTGCTGCTGCCAGTGGTGGTCAGCCCTTGGTATTCCTTACAACTGTATCACTCCATCTTTGCCTTGCACGTTTAGCACATGGCATTCTCCTCTGATGTATGTCTGTATCTCTCTGCCTTGTCTCCTCTTCTTAAAAGGACACCAGTCATGATGCATTAAGGGTCCATCCTGGTCTAATCTGACTTCAACTTAACTAATTACATTTGCAAGGGAAATATTTCCATATAAGGTCGCATTCTAAGGAATGAGAGTTAGAAGATCAAATATCTAGGGGAAGGGCACACAACTCAATCCATGACACTACCATATTGGATCAATCACGGAGTCATGAGCAAATTCCCTCCCAAAAGCCTCTCTTCTCTGTCCTGTTTCCTATCCTCATCACTGTCCTGAATTCCATATGATCATCTCACCTGCATAGTCAGAAGAGCTTCCTAAATCCTCTATTTTTGCTTCCTAAATCCTCTATTTTTGCACTGCTCCAACCCATAATAAATAAATAGATGAACAGCTTATTGAAATGTGGCATACCTACAGAAAAGTGCATGAGTCATAATTTTCACAGAGTGCCCAAGTAACTGCAACCTAGATCAAAACGTACAATGTTAACAGCATTCCCAAATCATACTTCAGACCTCCTTACAGTTGATCACTAGCTGGTCCCTCCTAAGGTAACCATTACCCTGACCACTAACATGGGTTAGTTTTACATGGTTTGGGATTTTATGTGAATGATGCCACACGCTTTCATATGCATCTTCTTTTAGTGAGACTCGTCCTTGCTGTTACAAACAGAAGTAATTGATTCATTTTCATTACGTTATAAATGACTGTAGCATTTTGTTGATTCATCATACTGTTGATGACCACTCAGACAGAGTTCCATTGGTGGGGGGAGGTGCTATTAAAAATAATGGAACAGGAATATTCTAACATATGTGTGCATATATCTAGTAGAAGTGCAAGGTCCTGGCACCTCTAATTGGTCATCTTCAGTTAAAGATTGCTAAACAGTTTTCTAAAGCACCCCACAACAGTGTACAATTGTTACAGTTGCTTCCCATCCTTGCTGACATCTGGTATTAGTCTTTTCTTATTGTAGCACGTTCTGATGGGTGTCCAGTGGTATCACTGTCCCTTTATTTTGCATTTCATGATGATTACGATAATAAATTGTCATACTTATATTAGCCATCTGGGCAGCCCCTTTGTGAAGGGCTTGTTCAATTCCACTGTCCACTTTCCTCTTGGGGCATCTCTTCTCGCTGATTCATAAAAGACATTACTATCATCTGCGCACCAGTCTTTTGGCAGGTGTATTGCATTTATCCTCTTCCCATTCTTTGGCTTGCCTCTTCTCCCAGTTAGCGGTATCTTTTGCACAAATACTTTGTATTTTAAGGCACTTAAATATATTGAGATAAATAAATTATCTTTTAATATCTTGCTACTGTTTTTGAAAATAGTTTTATTGAGACCTAATTCACATACTATCCAATTCACCCATTTAAAACATATGTGATTCAAGGCTTCTTAACGTATTCAGAGTTGTACAATAATCACCAGGCCTAATTTTAAAACATTCCAGTTACCCTAAAAAGAAACCTCATACCAACTAGCTGCTAATCCCCTTTCCTCCCCACACCTTCAACCACTAATCCACTTTCTGTCTTTATTGGTTTGCCTATTCTGGGCATGTCTTAATAAATGGAGTGGCTTTTTTCACTTAGCACATTTTCAAGATTCATCCATGCAGCAGGATCTATCAGCATTTCATTTCTACTTCCTGCCTAATAATATTCCATTACGTGGATATACCACATTCATGAATCCTTTTTGTTAGAGGACAAATATTTGGGTTTTTCCACTTCCAACTTCTGAGCTATTATAAATAATGCTGCTCTGCAAGTGTTGTTGGTTTTTGGTTTTGTTTTTTTTTTTTTTTTGTGGTGTGTGTGTGTGTGTGTTTAAGAAATGTTTGGCTACCCCAAGATTATGAAAATATTCTACTATGTTCCTGCACTGGCTTTACTGCTTTACCCCCACCTACAGATACAACTGACTTTTATGTATGCTTTGAGGAAGTGTTCTAGATTCATTTCTCTCCATCTAAATAAGTAATTGATTCAAATAAAAAGATTGTCCTTTCCTTACTATCCCACCTTCCTCAAAAAACAAGTGTCTCTATATACATGGCTCAATTTCTGTATTTTCTATGCTATTCCATTAATCTATTTGTTTATCCTTGAGCAATACCACACTATCCTAATTACTGTAGCCTGATAACATGTATTAATATCTGATTGTAGAAGTCTCCCAACTTTGTTATGCTTCCTCTTCAGCATCACTGACTTATCCTGGGCCCTTTGCATTCTGGTATTTTGATTGGAACTGCAATAAATTTGGAGATAACTGAATTCATGGCTATGCTGAGCCATCCAAATCCACGAACATACTACATTCTTCCATTTATTTAGTTACTTTTACTTTCTAGCAATAATATTCAGTATCTTTCTTGGTAGAGGTCTAATATATCTTTTGTTAGGTATATTCCTATATTTTTAATATTCTAAGGTATTTTAAATGGCAACTTCTTAAACACTTTTATTGAGGTAAAATTTGCATACCAGGAAATTTACCCATTTACATTCACAGTTTAATAAGTTTTAGTAAATTTGCCGAGTTGTGCAACTACCACTAAAGTGTAGATTTAGAATACATCTATCAATCCAAAATGTCACCTCATGCCCTTTGCGATTAAGCCCCATACCCAGACCAGGCCACAGCTGATTTGCTTTCCATGTCTATGTTTTTGCCTTTTCTAGACATTTGTTAAAACTGGATCACGTGGTATAGTCTTCTGCGCCTGGATTCTTTCATTGAATAAGTCTCTGAAAGACATCCAAGGTTTTCATGTATCAGCAAATCGCTCCTTTACCATGTTGAACAATGCTCCCTTATATAAAGACAGCAATTATTATTTACTCATTTAGCAAATGGTAGGTATTTGGATTGCTTCTAGCCTGGGGCCGTTATGAATAACATTGCTGTGAACATATACTCCTGTCTTTGTGTAGCCACACACTTCGTTTCTCTGGGAATTATCATTTCAATACCTGGATGTGAAATTGCTGGGTCATATGATGCTACGGTTTGGATATTAAATGTCCCCTGGAAAAGCTCATGCATTAGCAATGCAAAAATATTCAGAAGTGAAAAAGTTTAATCATGAGGGTTCTAATCTCATTGGTAGAGAAATCCACTGATGGATTAACAATTTGAGTGGATTTACTGGGTGATAACTTAGTACTGGCAGGTAGGGTACACCTGGAGGGGGTAGGTGACTGGGGGTGTGGACTTGGGGGCCATAGATGACCCTTGTTCCCTCCCCTCCCTCTCTCTGTCTTCTTTCAGCCACGCTGATGTAAGAGCTGTCCCTGTGCCACGTGCTGGCTGCCACCACCACCACCACAGTTTATGCCTCAGAGCAGGCCCTATGGACTAAAACTGCAGAAACTGTGAGCCTCAATAAACTCTCTAAGTTTTGCATGTGTCAGATATTTAGATAAGAGTGGTGAGAATGTTCACTAAACACATAATAACCGTGTATGTGTGTGTGTGGTACTGGGGCTTAAACCTCCAGCCCTATTTTATTTTATTTATTATTATATTTTAAACAGGGTCTTGCTAAGTTGCTAAGGGCCTTGCTAAGTTGCTGAGTCTGGCCTTGAACCTGTGATCCTGCTATCTCAGCCTCCCACGCACTGGGATTACAGGCACGTACCATTATACCCAGGTGGTAACTACTTTAAAAAAAAGTACCAAAGTGCTTTCTAAAGTAGCTGTTCCCTTTACATTTGCACAGGCAATGTATAAAGCTTCTGGTTCCTTCGTATTTCTACCAGCACATCTTATTATCTGTCTATTTTTACTCCAGCCATCCTAGTGGGTGTGAAGTGGTATTTCACTGTAGTTTATATTTCATATTATGCCTCTCTTTCAAATTTGCATTCCTCTAGTGGCAGTGAATGTCTATCTTTTCTTTTTTTTTTTTTTTTTTGCCATTGGTACATATCCTTTAGTTTATATTCTTATTGACTTATAAGAGTTCTTCATGTATTCTAAATATAAATGCTATATCAGATATGATTTGCACATATTTTAGTCTATTCTGTGGCTTGTTGTTTTTTTGTTTTTGTTTTTGTTTTTTTGTTTTTCATTTTAATAGTGTCTTTTAAAGAATTTGCTCGAGTCTTTAATTTTTTTATTTTTTTATTATTTTTTTTGTGTATGTGAGGTACTGGGGATTGAACTCAGGGGCATTCTACCTCCGAGCTATACCCCCAACTCAATTTTTTATTCTTTATTTTGAAAAAAAGTCTCACTAAGTTGCGGAGTGCCTCACTAGGTAGCTGAGGCTGGCCATGAACCTGGATCCTTCAGTCTCAGCCTCCCAAATGCTGGGATTACAAGCATGTGCCACTATGCCCAGTGAGTCTTTAAATTTTATAAAGTCTAATTTATCCTTCTTTTTCTTGGTTTTGGTCTTATATCTAAGAAATTGTGACTAACACAAAGTCTAAATGACTTTATGTTTTCATCCAGAAATTTTCTACTATTAGTACTTATATTTGGGGCTATAATCCATTCCACATTAATTTTATATATAGTATAGGGTAATTTTTGGACAAAGATATCCAACTGTTCCACATCATGTTCTCTGAAAAAATAATTTGATTACAGTTTATAATCCTTTTTATACACTGCTGGAATAATCCCTTTTGAAAATTCCATCTTATAATTTTTTGTTGCTGATATATAGAAATACATTTGATTTTTCGGGTTGACTTTGTATCCAGAAACCTTATCAGATTAATTTGTTAGCAAATTAATGGTGGCAGATGCCTGTAATCCCAGTATTTGGGAGGCTGAGACAGGAAGATCGAAAGTTTAGGGACAACCTCAACAATATAACAAGACTGAACAACCTAGAGAAATCCTAATGAAAGATTAAAAGACAAGAGGGTTGGGGAGCTCAGAGGTAGAACACCCTGGGTTCAATCCCCAGTAATCAACACACACACACACACACACACACACACACACACACACACACACACTTGATAAATTGATAGTTACAGCTTTTGCAAATAGTTTAATTTCGCTGCTTCCTTTCCAGTTCTCAAGTCTCTGTCCCTCCTAGCCTCTCTACCCTACTAGGACTTCCAGTACCATGCGGAAGAGCCAGGGTGACAATGGACACTCTTTCCTCATCCCGAATCTCAGGGTGAGACTCTACATCTTCCTGCACTAGGATGTTTGCCATGTTTTTGTAAATAGATACTCTTTATTACTATTTATTATTCATAGTTTGTCAAAAGTTTTTATCAAATGTCGATTTTTTTCAAATGCTTTTCTGTATCCCAGATGACCACATGGCTTTTCTCCTTTTTCTGTTATTGCACCACTTGCTTTCTGAGCATTACCCAATCACTCATACCTAGAGCAAGCACAGCTTGCTCATGGTACGTGCCATTTCTAGCTATTGCTTGGTCTATGCCTCTGTTTGGCATTTGTGCGCTCTTGGGACTGCCAGACTCCCAAGCACTTCCCCATCTCGCTAGCTGTTGCTTTCTATCAGCCTTTTCTTTTTAGGTCTTTCATAGCTTATGATTTACAAATCAGCAAATGCTTCAAAGTGAAAAAGGATGAGAATATTGAAGCCACTTCAATGTACTTCTTCTCTCCAGGATTCTGGCCCATAAACCCTGGCTGCCTTGGTAGCTCTCGGTGTGTTCAAACAAGTGTTTGCACTTCATTTTATCTAGCTTTTCTAGTTGTTCTATTCCAGGAGTGTTGGCTACTCTGTCATTGCCAGAAGCAGAAATTCATGTATTGTAATATAAAATAGATCATAATATTCCTTTTCTTTGAATTTGTTAATAGCTAATCCTCTATGCCCATAATAAACTCCATATTTGTCCTATGCCCTATAAGACCCTACATGATGCTTGTATGAATTTTACTAGGGATTGAACACAGGGACATTCAACCACTGAGCTACACCCCAGCCATATTTTATGTTTTTATTTTGAAATAGGACCTCAATAAGTTTCTCAGGACCTCACTAAATTGCTAAGGCTGGCCTCGAACCTATGATCTACCTGTCTCAGCCTTTCCAAATACTAGGATTACAGACATGTGCCACCATGCCTAGCTAAACGATCCTGCTCCATTCTTCCCCTGCCTGAAATCACTCCTTTGTTGACTCCTCCACAACCATGTACATCTCCTTTCTACTCTTCCAATCCCACCACACTCACTCCCAGTCAGTGCTCTTGCCTCATTCTCCCCTCTCCCAAGAACACCCTGTCCCTGACTGCATGGCACCCTTACTTGTGTCCTTCTGTCTCACTTTCAGTGTCACCTTCTCAAGACAATGCATCCAATCTTGCATCCCACCTGCCCAACCCCTACAAACAGTATCATGATCTTGAAAGAAGGGACAACAACATTGAGCAAACGGAATAAGAGAAAGAAATTTCCAAAAGGACAATGCTCTATCCCTATCCCATTTCCGCATGCAATACAAAGAAAATAATAAACCCAGAATATGACATCTTTGAGAACAGAACCACCTTTGCATATTATACCACAGAGATTCAAAGTGCAGCTTTTCTCTGGAGTGTGATGAACCTGGGTTCAAATCATTGATGCTGAACTTTCCAGGTGCATGAAGTCAAGCGAGGTTCTCAGCCTCTGCTCCCCACATGATAATATGTGGGTAATGACAGAATCCATCTGACAGAATTGCAATCATGTAATAAATCTTATCAGCCAGGCATGGTTGCGCATGCCTGTAATCCTTGTACTTGGGAGGCTGAGACAGGAGGATCACAGGTTCCAGGACAGCCTCAGCAAGGAATGAGACTCTTGTCAATCTAGCAATACCTTGTTGTAAAATAAAAGTAAAATAGGGCTGGGGGTGTAGCTTAGAGGTAGAATGTCTCTGGGTTCATTCTCCAGTAACACACACACAAAAAAATGATAGTGTCTGTTTAATAGTATTTTAATCATGCAATAAATGTTATTTTGTATGCAAAGTGCTTAATGATAGTATCCATTTGATAGTATTGTTGTAATCATGTAATAAATGTTATTTTGTATGCAAAGTACTTAATACCATTTCTGAGTAATAGAAAGTTCTCCATAAACAAGAGCTGTGATGATAACAATGTTGCTGGTGATAACAATGGTGATGAAAATAACAAGGCCCTATAGCATCTGGTAAAGTACTAAATCACCCAATTAAACACACAGACATGCTCACACACACACTAAGTATTATAATTAATTTCCACAACTGGGTTGAGCCACTTGCTGTGAGTGTTATACTAGGTGAACTTGGTGGCAAGAAATAGAGAGCAACCCTAGGAAGTCTATCCAAAGATAAGAAGAACCTACTGGAAGAATCCTGAAGTATTTTTGCAAAACTGAAAGAAAAATCGAAAAACCAAGCTTTGTAAAAAACAGAAATCAAGGTGGGTCCAGAAAACTTGGAGGCAGGTACCTAGAGATGTCCCCCTCAAGCACCACCATTTAAGTGACTAAGATACCAACTCCACTAAGATACCAATTCCACATCCTTACGAGAGAATCTGGTTGGTATAAACAGGTCAAACCCCGTTGCCTTGTTCTCAAGTGGCAGGAGAGTACAGTCTAAGCTGCTGGAGGTACATCTCTGGGAATCAGGAAGCAATTCCCAGAAAAGAGTTCTATTTATTTATTTTGGAGTGGGGGATTGAATCCCTGGGGCATTCTACCTCTGAGCTACACCCCCAGCCCTATTTTATTTTTCATTTTCAAGAAGGGTCTACTAAGTTGCTGAGGGCCCTGCTAGGTTGCTCAGGCTAGCCTAAAATTGATCCTCCTGTCCCAGCCTCCCACATACTGGGATTACAGGCATGCACCACCTTGCCCAACCAAGAATTCTATTTTAGAGCAGGGAAAAATCTCAATAAGTGCCCCTACAATCCTAGAGACCCTAAGACAAGCATCCCTCAAAAGAAGCCATGCTGTTCTTACTCTTCGCCCATCCAGAACAGTAGCAACCAAGTCACGCACCATTAGCTGCCTGGGAGGGAGTAAATTACAAATTAAATATAATTGAATCATTCAATCTGCTTTCAAGTCCTCTAAATAGAGTAACAACATGCTACCTTGTAGAGCCAACTTTGCACATCAAGGCTAATCACCTTACTTCCTATGATAACTTCAAGTCTTTGAGAGATTTTTTAGTGTAGAGGTGTACTTAAATTTTTTTTTGTAGTGCAAGTCATCAAAATGTAAGAGGAAAGACACTGGAAACTGTGCTCCATAGGAGTCACTGGAGGGGCCTTGCAAGGAGGCATAAGTTACTCAGCAATGCCAAGAAAATTTTCATAGTTTGCAGTTACCCAAAATGGTAATAAAATCCTTGATTTCAAAGTTCCTCTCTGCTCCTTGAATACAAATTGCTAGCCAACCAGATAGTTGGGAAAGAACTACAAAAGACTATGAATGCCTCCTCTTCCAAAGGGTCTTATCCAGCAACACCCACCAAAAAGACATCGATCGAGGAGACTGCAAACACAGCTGGGCTGGGGAGGGGAGAGTGAGCAGTCACCTGTGGGCAGTGGCTGGGGTCAAGGACAATGCGGAGTCACAGCAACAGAGGAAGAAAAAGAAGACAGGAATGGGGGCGGGGACAACACCTGGGACGGCTGGCACAGGTGTACACGCCCTAAAATACTACCTGGAATCGCACCATGCGGCTCAGCAAGGCCAAAGAGCTCTGGTTCTCACACAGCGTTTCAGCAGGAAAAAAGTAAATAAATAAAATCTGTTGTTCTGTATGTGGAAGTGTGGAATCTGGCACAGGACATCCAAAAGGAGGAAGCCGGCTATGGGAAAGGCTCTTACATCAGACCCATGGTCCATTCTCAATGACTTATCAGTTGTGTCACCTTTGCAGGTTATTTCATGTTTTTGAGCCTTTGTTCCTTAACTGGAAATGATGATAGGATTTTTATCTATTCCTTCCTTAGGTTGTTGTAAGGATAAATGAACCAACAACTAGAAAAGGTCACTACCAATGGTAAGCACTTTTGAATAGTTGTTGGTGCTCCTGTTCTTTCATTCTTTAATAGATATTTGCTTTTGTGCTCTCTAGAATTTTGCCTTTTGACATTCCAGAAGAACTATGTTAAAAACAAAGACAACAGCCTAAATCACCAGGTTTTATATTTGATCAATCAAGACTTTAAAAAATTAAATTATCATTTGTCATCTCCACCATTGTAAAGGAAAGAAAAGTCAATTTAATTACCTAAATGGTTACACAGAATAAAGGACAGCTCAAAGCCTGGTGTGGTGCATCTATGTCATCTACTACTTCGGAGGCTGAAACAGGAAAATCACAGGTTCAAGGCTAGCCTCAGCAACTTAGCAAGACCCTCAGCAACTTAGCAAGACCCTGTTACAAAATAAAATAAAATAAAAAGTAAAAGGGCTGTGGGTATAGCTCAGTGGTAAAATGTCCAGTGCCAATAAAATAAAATAAAGAAAGAAAAGCATAGTCCATTCATAGAGGCAGGCAAGGCATGGCTGAACTGAGGTATCACTAACCAAATGACCTGCATGGCAGCCTGGAACCAAAGCAACAGGTAGAGCGGACACGTACCTCCCCCACTCTGCTTGTTGGTTCCTCCTATCCAGGAAGGCCTCTTTCTACACATCAAGAATGCTACTGATTTCTGAGTCCCAGTGTCAGGATTTCCCTCAGAGCTATGCAATCCTAGCAGCTGGAAGCACTCAGGGCTTCCTCTCAACTCTAGCAACAAGCCCATCTCTGGTTCTACCATCCACTGTCTACTTTGTAATAGAGAAAGTTCTGCTGCCTTGAGCAAGCAAGTTGAAGCACAGTATACAGCTCCAACCACCACTGCAGAATGGATTTTGACAGATAGGAATGTGCTTATACAAAAGCATATAATGGGACATCCCAAGTGTCAATGGACAGTTGGTAAACAAACTGCGCTATATCTATTACAATGGAATATTATTCATCCATAAAAAGGAAAGAAATTCTGACACATTCAACAACATGAGTAAACCTTGAAGATGTTATGCTAAGTGAAAGAAGCCAGTCATATTGTAATGATTCCACTTATATGAGGTTGTTAACGTTGTGAAATTTAAAGTAGCACTGCGCTTTCCAGGGACAGCATGGTGGGGGGGCAGATAATGGGAAGTTATTCCAAGTGGATACAAAGATTCAGATAGGGAAGATATAAAAAGTTCTGTCCATGGCTGCTCAACATTGTGAATGTGCCTAATGCCTTAAAACTACACTTGACAACAATTAAGATGGTCAATTTTATGTGATGTATATTTGATCAGAATTTTTAAAACTTTATAGTGTTCTAAGAATGGGTTTTAAAGCACATTATCAGAAAAATATCGAGGAAACAGTTAAGGACAGTCTTCTTCTCCATTTGTTTTGAGGATACTTGAGCTCTGGGACAATAAAGATGAAAAGACAAACAAGACAATAATTGTCAACTCCAAGAATGTAAAAGGACTGCTCCTTGTCCTCCTCAGCCCCAAGTAATACCTGCACAGCCCATGAGTAGAAGCTACAAGAAGGAAATCACTTGATGAACTTTCAACAGATCTGTCCAAATATAGAATAGATTGGTTTTTTTCTAAATAATGAGCCTCACATCTCTGAAACAGGGTCATTCCAAGTTGTGAAAGACCTCCCTAAGTTGATGAGGCTGGCCGCAAAGCTGTGATCCTCCTGTCTCAGCCTCCCAAGTACTGGGATTACAAGCATGCGCCACCACGCCCGGCTTGTCATCCTTCTCAAAATGATCACTTGGTGTGAAGGTACCAAGTTAGTTGATTTTCAGGAAGCAGAAGGGTAAAAATGCACAGATGACATCACTCTACAGAAACCCCAGAGCTTTGGGTCCTGCTGTTCATCTTCTCTCTCACAACATCTGCATTTGCATCCTGCGGAACACGCTCCCGTCACTCACAATCTGTCAGAGCAGCACTATCTTCTGTGGTTTAAAAACAGCAATTCCATTTAACTTGGTGGCTGATAGAGACATTTCATTCACATCCCTTAACTAACAATAATTATTCTAATTTACCACATGAAGATGAGGAAAAAGCACTTACATTTTAGAGCTCATTTTGCCTCATGGAACACAGGGAAGAGACATGGTCCCATTCTTGAGATAAAAAACAAACTTATTAGGTCAAAAGCTGGGTCTAACAGGAATGCACGTTTTGAGTACACCCTCCCTACTTTGCAGTGTACCAGGTAGAAGTCTGGGTTCTCAAATCATACTTGGGTTCCAATCCTGGCTTTGCCACTTATGTGACCTTAGGCAAATCATGTGACCTTTCTAAGTGGCAGATTTTCCATCTATAAAATGGGAGCATGGATTATGATCTATACCATAAGATTAAAGTAGCTAACCAATAAGCATTAGCCCCATTACAACTCCTTCTTCTCCTGCTCAGCATCAATCAGTGTATTAGTTAAGGCTCCTGGATGATAAATAATACAAATCATTCTGCCTACCTTTGTATAAATAGAAAATAGAGACCTATTTTAGAATAAAATTTGTTCTCAGATAGATAGATAGATAGATAGATAGGAAGGAAATAGAGTCAGTGTGGTGGCACATGCCTATAATCCCAATATTTGGGAAGCTGAGACAGGAGGATCAGAGGTTCAAGACCAGCCTCAGCAACTTAGTGAGACCCTCATCAACCTAGCTAGACCCTATTTCAAGATAAAAAGGGCTAGGGGTGTATCTCAGAGGTAGAATACCCCTGAGTTCAATCCCCAGTATGAAGAAGAGGAAGACCAAGAAGAAGGAGGAGGAGAGAGAGGTGGTGGGGGAGGAACAAAAGAAATTTACTGAAAGTGTACAGAATAGCACCTGGAAATTGAAATAAAACTAAGTTAAGCTTATAAGCAACAGGAGGCCAGACTCTAGGAATCTTTAGACCACTATCCCCAGAAAGAATCAGCTCTAACCATTTCCATCCTTGAGTCAATGTACTCAATCAAGATTCAGAATCTCAGCCGGGCATGGTGGCGCATGCTTATAATCCCAGCATTCGGGAGGCTGAGACCGGAGGATCCGGGTTCGCGGCCAGCCTCAGCTACCTAGTGAGCCACTCCGCAACTTAGTGAGACCCTGTTTCAAAATAAAGAATAAAAAATAGGGCTGGGGGTATAGCTCAGAGGTAGAATGCCCCTGAGTTCAATCCCCAGTACCGCAAAAAAAAAAAAAAAAAGATTCAGAATCTCAAGAGAGACAGAGGCAGCCAGCCAGGGATTTGCCTTGGTCACATAACTAGTGCTTGGCCAGGGGAAGATAAAGTGCTTTAAGTGACAGCCCCAATAATACTGCATGAGTCAGGGGACTATTGCCCAAGACAGAAACAGCATGTTCTAGCTCAAAGAGGAAGGGTACAGATGCGGAACAGGTACAAATAACAGGAATAATTCCTTATTATTATACCATTTCACCCTAAGAACCTACTATGTCAAGTTCAGTTAAGGATACACCTCCTCTTCTCTCTTTATCAGTCTCTCTTTAGTAATTATTCTTTTAATATGTTATCAATTTTTAAAGTTGCAGTTGAAACTCATCTTAAGAAAAATACGAAGGCCCCAAGAGTTCTAAAGTATACATGTCCCATTTTTTAAAAATATGTTGCTTGCTGCAAAGAAATTATTTTGTTGAAAACTTTCCTATTAGAATGTCCACAAAATTCATTGCCTTTATGGTGAAGTTATTTAGCAGTGATTTGTGCTATTAAGAAGCATACAAAACAGTCCTTAAAAAATTATCTGAAGATGACTTAGAGAAATTATTGTTCTCTTATAAGCAAATCTATTTTATTATTTTATGTTTGGTAAGATGATATTTATGCTCAGAAATTAGGATCAAAAGCAAGATTTTGTTTTGATAAGTGTTTTTGTTGATATTGCTTCAGTGAGAAAGGATTAACAATAAAAAGCAATGGTGTAAGAATAATAATGACAAATAATAATGAAATATACTGCCCATAATTGCATTAAAATTTTCTTCTGGCTTACTAGTTGAACAAATCTTAAACAATAAAATATACAGAGGCTGATTAATTTGGAGCTCCAAACAACCATAGAGTTCAGTGAGAACATTTTTCATAAAGCTCAGGGCCCTGGGAGCCCCCATTGCTGAGACAAATCCCAGCTCCAGCCTTTGTGACTGTGTGTCACTAAGCAAATCATTAATCTGCCAAAATATTCAGACCTCACCTCATCTGTAAGATGAGATACACAGCATGACGGGATGTTGTGAGGAGTTGTTGATATAATGCACGGAAGGGCATTGACACTTCATGTGGCTAGTAGTAACCGCTCAATAATAAATGTTAATATTTATATGTACACAGAGAGACAAAGAGAGAGAGCGGGTCTCAGCAGGGGTTGATTCTGCTACCCAGAGGGCATTTGGCAATGTCTGGGGACATCTGTGTTTGCCACAACCTGGGGGACCTGGCGGGGAGAATCCAGTGCATAGAGGTCAGGGATACAGCTAAACATCCTGCAACGCAGACAAGCTCCCACTACAGAGTTATCCCAGTCACAACACCAATAATACCAAGGTTGAGAATGAGAGAGAGAGAGAGAGGAGAAGCAGTGTGCTATAGTACAGAGCTTGTAACAGCCAGAAGGCGAGGGGAACTCAGGAGCACATCTGCAATGAGATTCCACACTTCTGTCACCACTAAGCTCTTGAAAAAGTGCTCTGAGCCTCAGGATTCTCATTTGTAAGTGACATAATACCACGTACCTGAAAGGCTGTTAGCAAGCCTGGCATTCATCCTTGACCCAATCATTATGGAGCTCACTGTCTATATCCAGTAGGACTGCACCAGTGTGTCTATCTATGATCAACTCTTATTTTCAGGCATATGCAATATGGTTACTATTCTTGTTACAAGTTATACTACAACCAGGTTTGAAGTTTTGACTCTTCTACATTAGAAATACTGGAACTTGGACAATTTCCTTAACCTCAGTAAGAATCAGTGCTCTTATAAAGAAGCAGTCAAGGACCAGAGTCCAAGCTCAAATGAGTCTGGCCTATAAGGCAGGAATTCTGACCTGAGATCATCAAAATCTCTGAAATTTAAAAAAAAATTGAGACATGCACAGACATCTATGCCTTTGCACATTTACATTCATGTGCAGGGATCCGTGTGGCTGCCTATGTATATGTTTGAATGCTTGAATTTTTCTCCAAAGACAGTACAAAAATGATTAAGGACCACTGTGTTACATACCCACATTTTAAATACAAAGTACTAACCAAGATACAGTAGAATTTCATAAGAGATGATTATAAAGTGAAAGTGACAATATTTGGCAGTGTTAAGCCCTTGGATCTGGGAGTTTGAATTCTTCCTCTGTGCTTGCTGGCCACACAACCTGGGGTAACCCATGGACAGCATCTCTTTGAGTCTCACCTGCAAAGTTGGACCACCTCATAGCATCTTCCTGAGAGAGATCTTAGAGCAATAAAATGAGACCATTTCCCTGAGGTATTAAGCACAGTGCCCAAAACGTTATTACACACTCACTAAAAATAGCTGTTATTAGGATGTGTTTTGCCCTGACTCTAATGTCCCAACAGTGGCAGATGACTTTAGCCTTCTCTAACTAGGTATGACATACACTATCAGGAAGACCCCAGGAATTCACCAACTAGGCATTCCCTGTACAATAATACCTGTGAGACAGGACAGCGGGCAGATGCAGCTGTGAATCTGGCCACAGAAACTCCTTTTACACAAGAAGGCCTCATTTGAACCTCCTCTGAAAAGACCTCAGGAAACCCCTGTGGGGTTCCACACACACAATAACACACATGACTGTTGACCAGTGTGCAGCAATGCTAAGCCCATCCCACATACAGGGAGGACACGCACTCCACAGGGACTTTTTTTTCCCCTCAGTATCCTTCATTCCCCTGGTACCTATCCTAAGAAGAGTTTATGTACAGGTAACATAAATAAAGCAGGGGTGCTTGCATCTGCTCCAAAATAGATCCACAAAGAAGGACTCTGCTAGTAGGAATTTGTCAGTACATTATAAAGCAAAACAGTCCGATATCCTTCCTCATTTACCCATTTCCCCAAACTTCAAGTACCTGCTTTAAAATAACAAATAGCCCTCATCTCTTTCCTTCTTCCTCCCTGCCACCACATTTACTGTGCTCACAACACCTGTCCCTTCTCTTTAGGGTTTAACTGCTCCAAGGCACAATCCAACCCAGATGTCCTTCCTTTTTTTTTTATTTTTTATTTTTTATTCTTTATTTTGAAACAGGGTCTCACTAAGTTGCAGAGGGCCTCACTAAGTAGCTGAGACTGGCCACGAACCTGGATCCTGGATCCTCCTGTCTCAGTCTCCAAAGTACTGGAATACACAAGCATGCCTCGCCACCTCTGGTTCCCCTTCCCTCTCTTGAAGCATCCCTCTGGAATTCTGGGTAATGGAGCTCTCCACCTCTCTCAGGAAGCTCACCACAAGAAAGTCCCCCCGCCCTGCCTCGGTGCCCACTTAGCTTCCTCCAAGGGCTCCCTCCGTGCTCTTCTTACCCAGAACAGCAGTGAAGAAACCAGGACCCCACCTGCTCTCTGCCTGGCTTACAGGCAAGGTCAATAAGAATCAGAGCGCCCTTTGTGCTGCTGACAGACAAAGTAGATGCACTCATAACCAAGAGCTTCCCACCAGACCCTCAGGGCTTTAAATCTTTTCAAATAAATAGCAATTTGTAAAGAAACCCCCGAAATGATGTTGAGCAAGGAACTTAAAGCAGGCACAGAAGGATGGAGTAACATTTCACCATCTGCCCGTGATAATAATAATGTCTCCGCCTCACAAATGTCTAATTGATTGCCCGACAGAAGCACAAAGATCCTGCCATATTCTAACAAAGAGGATTCCTAAACTGTACCCTCACAGAGGAAAACCGCCAAGGTCAGGGCTCCAAAGGACTGACTTTGAGTACGTGAACTTTCTAATGGCAGAATGCTAGGAGCCCTGGTGAGATAGGATAGAAGAAATAAAAGAAATACGTAGAAAAGAGACTTACAGGGAGAACAAGGAAAATGTAACTTCAGCATGGAAGCCTGTGGCAAAGTTCCCAAATACCCTTACTCCTCAGCCAGGTCTGCTGGACCCAAACATTTCTGAGGAACTCACAAGTCTTTACTTATTACCCTCAGCACTGCTGACTGTCCTCAGGGAGGTGTCTGCTGATGGAACAGCAGAGGTCACACAAAAGAGCAATCTCCTGGAGAACTGTCGGCTGTCCTTGAACAGTTTTAATGAAATGAATACCTACTGATATGACAGTGAGGGTCAGGACCTGGAAGATGACAGGATACCCTAAATCATCTTGTGACTACCTGACTGAGGTCAGCTCACATACCTCCTCCTGCCCACCCCTCAGGAAAGCTCCCTATAAAAGAGACCTGCTCTCCCAAACACACCTTTCTCACTTTGGGGGTGGCCCTTAATGTGTATTTTTTGCGTGCTGAAATTCTTTTCCATCACACAAGGCAAGGACCCTGCCGATCCAGATTTGAGTTCCCCTCTCACCCCCACTGGGACCTGCTCCAGATCCTTTGCAGAATCAACCCTTTTCCTATGACACTGGGATACAGTTTGCCAAGATTGAAGCAACTCACTTTATTATAACTGCTGAGAACAATGTCAGCCTGGAACCACAAAGTGAGCTTGGGGGTACAGGCTGTGTTTAGGACAGTCTTTGGGTCCCACAGTAGAATGGAAAAGGCCTGAAAGCAACCTGAATGGCCGCCATTCGGGTGGCCTGTGAAGGAAGCTTGTGCTCTGGGCAGCACTACTCTCTAGGGTGCTGAGCCAGGAAGCTTCATCCTGGCAGAGTGGCGACTTGCATAGTGGGCAGCGATGGCAAACATAAGCAGATGCCCATGCTCTGAGCTCACAGGGCTTAGGCCTTGCAGGGTGCCATGTTCATCTGTAATGGCAGAGCTCAGACTTGAACTGAGGGCTTGAGGCCAGTGAATTGGAAAAAAGAGAAGCAGCTTCGATCACACAAATCTCTTCCACTTCCTTTTCCAGGCAAAGGCCATTGGAAACTGAGGACTTAGCTTATACCTCTTATCCAGGTCTTCATGATCAAAGGACCAGTGGCCACTATTGAACAGTTAATGTACAATCTGGCTTTTCAAAATTACTCTACATGTTAATAAAGATAACATATATTTATATATATTTAATATATTTACATACATATATTCTATATAGAAAACATATTTACATAGATAAATGTATTTGCATATATGTTGGGAATCTCTCAGTACTGATTAATATTAAAACTAGAAAAAAAATCTTTTTATCGTTTTCTTTAAACCAAGAGACATGGATCTAAATATATCTTTATTGGTAACTCCCTTCCCCTTTTTTCTTTTCTTGGTACTAGGGATTGAACTTGGAGGCATTCTACTTCCAATCTACACTCCCAGCCCTTTTTATTTTGAAACAGGATCTCACTAACTAGTGAAGCTTGCCTCAAACCCGTGATCCTCCTGTCTCAGCCTCCCAAGTACTGGAATTACAGGCATGCACCATCATGCCTAGCTACTAGTAACTGATTATAAACAGTCCCACTCTGCTCCTGGAAACCTATTTTAAAGTATGTATTTCTATAAAATCAATTTGATTTATACTTCGTTATTTATGTTTTATTAACTTTAAAACATAATGTATCATGCTTTATTTTTACTATCTATATCTATATATCCATATATAGAGAGAGAGAGATTTTTTTTTTTTTTTTTTTGCGGTACTGGGGATTGAACTCAGGGGCATTCTACCTCCGAGCTACATCCCCAGCCCTATTTTTGATTCTTTATTTTGAAACCGAGTCTCACTAAGTTGCGGAGTGCCTCACTAAAGTAGCTGAGGCTGGCCGCGAACCCGGATCCTCCGATCTCAGCCTCCCGAATGCTGGGATTACAAGCGTGCGCCACCACGCCCGGCTTACTATCTATATTATCACTTTCCATTTATGACAAATGATGCTGGTCATTTGGAAATTCATGGTTGGGGGGTCCATAAATTCAGTTTTAATAAATGAGTTTCAGTAAATAAAAATGAGCCCATTTAAAGGGAAACCATTAAAATAATAACAATAAAGGTGATCTGCAGCCTTGGCCTTATGCTACACAGTTTGGGATCAGCTCTCCCTAAGCCCCAGTTTTTACCACTCCAGTCAAAGCATGGATTTAGATGTGAAGGCGCTAAGACTCACTTTTACCCTGATTCTCAGTTGGGATCCTTCACAATCAGCCTGTTGACATACCTGGAAAAGATTACCTATGCAAAAGAAGTCTGGTTCTCTTTTACTGGAGATTAGCAGAATAAACAAAACATAAACCAAATCAATAGCCCTTTCTGAACCCCAACAACTTTGGGGTTTTTAACAACGGCAAAAGGCAGCCAATTTTCCTACTAGCATAGAATTTTGCTCTTCTTGACTTCTCCAATAGCCTGGAGTGGCTCTACAAGACATGGACCAATTTAGCACATAGTAGGCTGAGGTTCCTGCACAGAGAAGCCTTAGTGTTTTCCTTTTATAGATGGAACACACACACACACACACACACCCCGTTTACTGGCACGGGTCCTAGCAAGTGATGCTGAGCCTAAATATCTGTACTTACAAATGAGGAAATAATGAACATCAAGTGCTCAACACACAGTCTAAGGTGCCAAAGAAATGCTTAAAAGGTATTATTATTATTATTATTATTATTCTGCTTTTGTTGTTATTTTGTTTTCATAAATGTATATATTGTGAAATGATTATCTCAGTTAACTAATATATTCATCATCCCCTCATAGTTATTTTGGCAATGTGTAGTGAGAACATTTAAGTTATCTTAGCAACTTCCAAGTACACAATACATTAC
Source organism: Graphiurus murinus (assembly GCA_004027655.1). NCBI lineage: Eukaryota > Metazoa > Chordata > Mammalia > Rodentia > Gliridae > Graphiurus > Graphiurus murinus. The sequence goes on from PVLC010018579.1 coordinate 21,258, forward strand.
CTTATAGTCACCATGCTAAACAATACGTCTCTAGAACTTATTCCTGCCATCTAAAACTTTATGCCTTCTATCAGCAGCTCCCCATTTCCCTTACCCCATCCCAGACCTTGGCAACCACCACTCTATCTTCTGCTTCTATGAATTGACTTTTTTTAAATTTTTTATTTTAATTTAATAAAAATTATATATTTATTGTATGTAACATGATTTCTAAAATATGTGTACATTGCTGAATGGATAAATTGAGTTAAGGAACATAGGCATTACTTCACACACTTATTTTTGGTGGTGAGACCCTTAAAATCTATTCTTAGCCGGGCATGGTGACGCACGCTTGTAATCCCAGCATTTGGGAGGCTGAGACCGGAGGATCCAGGTTCATGGCCAGCCTCATCTACCTAGTGAGGCCCTCCACAACTTAGTGAGACCCTGTTTCAAAATAAAAAATAAAAATTGGGCTGGGGGTATATCTCAGAGGTAGAATGCCCCTGAGTTCAATCCCCAGTACCACAAAAAAAAAAAAAAAATCTATTCTTATAGCAACATTAAATACAATGTATTGTTGTTAATCACAGTCACCATGCTGTACAATAGATCTCTTTAATATTCCTCTCATCTAAAATTCTGTATCCTTGGATCAATATCTGCCTAGCTGCTTCTCTCTTGCCCCTCCTAAACCACTTATAACCGCCATTCAATTCTCTGCATCTATGTGCTCGACTTTTTTAGACCTCACATATAAGTGAGATCATATAACATTTGTCTTTCTATGCCTGGCTTAATTCACTTAACGTATTGTCCTCCAGGTTCAACCATGTTGACTCAAATAATAGCATTTCCTTCTTATTTAAAGGTAAATAAGATTTTATATGTATATATAACAATATATGTGTGTATACACATCATTGAGGAGAAAATGTTTGTAACATTTTCTTTGTCCATTTCTCTGTCACTGGACGTTTAGGTTGGTTCCGTATCTTGGTTATTGTGAATAACACTGCAATGAAGATAGGAAGGCAGAAATCTCCAGGACATTCTGATTTCATTTTCTTTGGATATATATACAAACCTCTCAGTGGGATTGCTGGATGGTGTGGCAGTGCTGTTTTAGCCTTCTGAGGAACCTCCGCATGATACTCTGTAATGGCGATGCCAATGTACACCCCGGCAATGGTGTGCAAGGGCTGCCTTTCCCCACATCTCACCAGCACTTACCTTTATCTTTTGGTAATAGCCATGTTAACATGAGTGATGTGATATTTTGTTGTGGTTTTAGTGTGCATTTCCTTGGATGATTAATGATGATGTGGATTTTTTCATATGCCTGTTGGCCATTTATATGTCTTCTTCTGAGAAACATCTATTTTACCATTATTATTATTAATCTAATTATTAATGGCGGCCATTAAACCATATAGATATAGTAAGTTTTACTATATCAGGAACTTTCTGCATCTGAAAAAATACTGCAACCTTAAATAATCATTTATCTTAATTTTAAGCTACAACTTACTGCTACTTTACTGCTGCTGCTGCTGCTACTACTATTAATTCAACACTTATTCAAAACAAAACATCTCTTTGGGGTGTGTGTGTGTGTGTGTGTGTGTGTGTGTATGTAGGAATTGAAACCAAGGACACACCCAGCCCTATTTATTTATTTATTTATTTATTTATTTATTTATGTATTTTTAAACAGGGTCTAGCTAAGACACTGCATACTGCTGGCCCACCCCACCACCACACCTGGCTTCAACACATATTTCTTAGATTCACTCTCTGGGCACTAGGGAAATAGCACCTATAATTCAGAGCAAATTCCTTGCCCTTTAGCTCACATTCTGGTGGAGGGGAGAAACAGACACACAATAAATGAATGTTCATTACAACATGTTTGGCAATGATAGATGCTGGGAAAAAATAGACCTTGACCTAGCAAAGGCATTGCTCTTGAAGGTAAAGGGCTCATCTCCTAAAAGACCTGAGTGTGGTGCCATGCAGCTCACCGAGCCTTTTAGATACTAAACTCTGATCTTTGGGCCTATGGGCTCCTTGGTGTGATTTCAGAAGTTAGTGAGCCTCAAAAAAGTGGAAAGGAAAAGTTTTTCCCCTGCCTACTTGCTGAAACCTAAATCCCTCCAAGAGAAGGGAATGGGACAGTTTTTGTGCATGTGGCAGCATTACTAGGCTATCACATACTAGGCACAGGTGATAAGCCACTCCTCACTCCATTCTAGGAGATATTATCAACTCCTTTTTCCTGCTGAGCCCAAAACCAGCCTCATGAAACTTCACAGTACAGTTCTATAAGGGAGATGGCTAGTAATTCAAATTAGTATAAGAAATGAAATCCAGCTGGGTGTCATGGCGCACACCTGTAATCCTAGTACTTAGGAGGCTGAGACAGGAGGATGGCAGGTTTGAGGGCAGCCTCAACAACTTAGCAAGACCCTCAGCAACTTAACAAGTTCCTATTTCAAAAAATTTAAAAATAAGCTGGGCGTGGTGGTACATGCCTGTAATCTCAGTACTTGGGAGGCTGAGAAAGAAGGATCATAGGTTTGAGGACAACCTCAGCAAGCAGTGAGACTCTCATCAACCTAGTGAGACTCTGTTTCCAAATAAGAAATAAAATCAGGCTGGGGGTGTAGCTTGAAGGTAAAATGCCTCTGGGTTCAATCCCCAGTACCACACACACACACAAAAAAAAATTACAGCTGGACATAGTGGGACATGCCTATAATCACAGTATTTGGGAGGCTGACACAAGAGGATTGCAGGTTCAAGGACAGCCTACACAAGTAATGAGAATCTCATCAACCTTGCCAGACCCTGTTTCCAAATAAAAATAAAATAGGGCTGGGAGTGTAGCTTGGAAGTAGAATGCCTCTGGGCTCAATCCCCAGTTTCACAAACAATAAATAAGTAAATAAATAAATGGCTAGGGTGTAGCTCAGAAATAGAATGGCCCTGGGTTCAACCCCTAGTGCCAAAAAGAGACAAGAAAAAAGAAGGAAATAAAAATTATTGTCATCTTAGAATTCAAAGCGAGGTGTAATGTAACTAAAAGTAGAAAAGGTATCACACTGACTGGAAATCACATTAAGTAGTAAATGACTGGTCCTCTTGCAAGTGTATACTTCATAAGGAGTAGGACTCAGTCAGGGAAAAATGCCATAAGTGCACAGACAGAAATAAGAATGCCAAAACAGGGGAGGGCAAATCTTATAATCGCACCCATACTCACATCTGAACATACGTCATGAGCCCTTGCACACCCCCCATGACTTGAGGGAACAGTCTCCAGGAGTTACCTGAATCCCACACAGACACACTGCTAAGCCCACAAACTAGTGCTCACAAGTGGCAGCTCTATTCTTCTAGTTGTTCATACTACACACCTTGGAGTCCATCATCAAGTCCTTTCAGCCTGATCTTCAAAAGATCAACAGAATCCAGTGTCTTTCACCAGCTCAGCCACTACCCTTGAAATCAAGCTACCACCAGGTCTTGGCTAGAGGGGCTGGGATGACCCCTGAGTCTCAGCCCCTGCCTGTGCCCCTGCCACCTGTCCTCACTCCCAGGCCTCCTAAAACCTAAGTCAGATCATATCCTCTTCTCTGGCCAAAGAGCTGCCCTTCTCACCCGGAGTAAAACCCACAAGGTCTTTCCCACTCTGGTCCCCAGCTATGCCTCCATAGCTCCCTTTCCACTCTTCCCTCCAGCCCTGTGGCTCTCCAACAGCCTGAGGTATTTCCAAGGCTTCTAAAAAATTAAAAATTAAAAAAGAAGGGGGGGGATGAAAAAACAATATTGAATCAAAGTCACTTTTGCCCCTACAAATACAAGCTCCATCCTCTGAAGGGCAGGGTGTGCTCCGTTTATTCCTGTGCCTAGAATAGAGTCGGTCCGAGAGCAGGCACGTCAATGCCTTGATAAAAACCCAGTCACCAACGAGACCTGGCAGCACCCCAGGCAGGAAGAAGACCTCTGCAGCCGCAGCAGACAAGGGCTCTGCCGCAGCAGGTGAGCACTGTCTCCTGTGGGTGATGGTGGGTGACCAAGGTCTAAACATGTAATGATGGTGCCAGGGAATGAAGAGTGAAAGTCCTTTATTCTTATTCAGCTATGAAATGCTGAATTTGCTCAGTGGCATTTAGATTTCATAGCTATAAAACAGTACTATTATTTCTTAAATTCTTGCTAGGAAAAAGAAAACAACTTTGATTTTTTTATTTGCCACTCTGAAACTCTCCAGTGCCCCTTAAAAAAAATCCCCCAAACACAAACATTTCATACTTGATTTCTGATAACACTGGCTTTATTAAAATGGAACTACTGTTATAGAATAAGTGTGTAGGTGCAAAGGTTCAGCATGCTGTCAAGAGGCTTCCTCGCTGGAGCTGAGGGTCCATCCCAAGCACAGAGATTATTGCAAGTGCACCCAGCATCCACATGAAGCTTCAGCACCTTTAATCTGTAGAATAAATGGCAACCCTGGGCTACCTCTAGCATTTGTTCAAATTCTGCACTCAGCGCAACAGGCAGTAGGATCCAGGGGAAAGGATTTGGAACTTAGAGTCTGACTTCAGTCTCACCCACTAGCCACAGTGAATCTCAATTTTTTTTTTTCATTTATAAAACATTTATCACTGGAAATACCTACCTTGCTTATATTGCCTTTGAGTATCTTTTTTTCTTTTATTTTCTTTTCTTTTTGCGGTACTGGGGGTTGAACCCAGGGCATTCTACCTCCGAGCTACACTCCCAGCCCCATTTTTTTTTATTCTTTATTTTTAAACAGGGTCTCACTAAGTTGTGGAGGACCTCACTAAGTAGCTGAGGCTGGCTGCGAACCCAGATCCTCTTGTCTCAGTCTCCCAAGTACTGGGATTACAAGCATGCGCCACCACGCCTGGCTGCCTTTGAGTATCTTAAGGTGAACATTTGGTAGATCACCCAGGAGAGGACTGTGCAGACAGAGAGCTCATTTATTTGGGTCCCCAGGATGAAAAGAATATTTGACACATCACAGGCATCTATGTGCATTTGTCAAAAGAGGGACAGAATACACGAACAGATACACAAAACAAAATGAGCAAACTCCCTACCTCCCCAACTTTTCGAGATTATTGTGTGGCTTAAATGCAATAATGTATGTTGTAAGGACTTTCTAAAGCAATGCACACTGAAAGAGCTCTTTATTTTTCTGGAGAAGGTGGGGGGCAGATGATGAGGGTACTGAAGGTTGAACTCAGGGGCATTCTACCTCCAAGCTACAACTCCAGTCCTATTTTATTTTTTTATTTTGAAACATGGTCTCACTAAGTTGCTGAGACTATGAGGAGCTCTTCTAACTCTAATGTAGTATAAGTATTAATAATTGCCAACATAGATGGACTTCACATTTGTCCAGTTCAGCATGGGTTGTCTTACTAATTTAATACCAACAAGACTGGAAGTAGAAAGAAACTATCATTTATTGAAACCTTACTATGTCCTGGGAGGTGAGTCAATATATAAAATTTGAGCCTTCTACTTTTCAGTAAACTGTGCTATTCCAACTTAATCATAAGTTCCAGCCAGCAGAAATCAGAAACTGATTCAACAAAACTCTCACCTCAGCCAACAGCCACTTAGCACGTGGTTATTTGCAAGTCTCTATGCACTGTGTTTTACAGACAAGAGCTCATTTAATTTTCAAATAGCCTTTCAGGCAGCTGCAGCTACATTTCCCTTTTACAGAGCAAGAAGCAGAGACATGAAGAAGTTAAGTAACTCACTCCAAGATCACAGTTAGCAGGTGGCAGAGTCAAGATGTGACTGACTTGGAAGTCCATGCCCTGAACCAGTACATAAAAAGCAATGCAGTCATGTAAACTTAACACCAGATGTGTGCTGAGTAATTTTGGTGCTTTTATTTTTGTTGAAGGAAGAATTGTTTTAGCACTCATCAGCATTGCCTTAATCATTTTTTATTCTTCCCTAGGAATAAGGTGAAGACTAACAATGAGACAAAAGAGTACCCACAAAGCAAGCAGGCCGGGTTTCGAGGTACGCCTCACCTTATCCCCTTCCCACGTGGCCTAACCTGTGGGGCAGCTGCACAGTCAGCAATGAGAGCATGCCCCGACAATGCTCTGGCTCCTTTCTCAGTTGCTCAGTAGCTGTGGAGATTTCTTTCCATTTCTCTCCTGTTCACTCCAGTCATTATGACCATCCGTTGGCCTGATTCACAAGCAGCTCCTAATTAAGTAGGACTATTGGATGCTGTGAAATATGAAATCTCTTGCTGCTACATTACACACAGGCTGAAAGAAATGAGGATTTGTTTAGATATGCACAGCACTTTACATTTGGGGATCGGCAATTACAGAGACACTGACACCAATCACCATTAGGACAACCATCCCTTGCCTGCCAGGGAATAGAGATCCCCACACAGGGCTACCTGCCCAGAGTAATGGTCAAGAGGTTGATGAAGCATTAATGAGACCATGAATCAAAATTTGCCAAACTAACAATTCCTCCAAAGTTCTTGGCTTCGAGGTGTTTCTGTTCGACTTTACCTTGGCACTCACTATGGAACAAGATGACTGTTTACAGGGCTCCTCTAGTGACCTGTCTTAAAATGATTTTTTCGAATAACCAGCCTGCCCTCATTTTTTTCTAGGAAAAATAAACGAAGAGGGTCAAAGGATTACACAATCAAATATAAAATCTAGATACCAACAAAAGTCAACAATATTAGTCATTTTCCACTAAATGCATTTGGGTCTCTGGTTCTTTCTTTGGAAAAGAATCAAGTAGTAATAATACCTATCGTTTACTGAGCACTTAGTATGTACTAAGCACAGTGCTGGGTACTTTGTATGCATTAACTGGCAGTTATATAGCCTAAGCCTGGGTCATGTACTTGTTCTATGTTCCCAAAGCACTGAGTTCTCTGTTGTCATGCTTATCACAATATAGTCAGGTATTTGACATCTATGTCTTTGTGGGTGTGTGTGTGTGTGTGTGTGTGTGTGTGTGTGTGTGTGTTACTAGGAATTGGACAAAGGGGTGTTCTACCATTGAGCTATACCACCCCTAGCCTTTTTAAATTTTGAGATAGGTATTGCTAAATTGCCCAGGCTGGCCTCAAACTTGTGATCCTCCTGCCTCAGCCTCCTGAATAGCTGGGATTACAGACATGTGCCATTGCACTGGGCAAACAACTGTCCTAAAGTGAACTGCAAACTTCTCTGGAAACAGGAAGATGTCTATTTTAGTTCCCCATTGTAATCCCAGCTTCTAACACAGCACCTAACATACAGTAGATATTCCACAAACATTTGAAGACTCGATGACAAGCACAGAGAGGTTAAGAAACACTCCTTGGTTGACACAGCTGGTAAGTAGTGTATATTACATTTGGACTCAAATTCCAGAGTTTGTGCCCCTTACCTGCCCAGTGGTTTCCCTCTGGGATGGATAGTATTTTGTTCACGACACATCAAACATGGAACAAACAAGAGCAGTCATTATTATCATCACAGTCCCATAGAGATATTAGAAAGCAAAAGGGGATTGCTTTTATAATGACTATATGACTATATTGATAATAGTCATATCAATGATTATTCCAATAAAGACTTCACAGAATAAACACCAGTGGGAACAAAAGTCTATTAGAAAAGTTTTAAGAATACTATGAAATCATGTCCAATGTTTCCTTAGGGTCCCTTTCCATTCTCTATATTGTTTCAAGTGTATTGTTACTATCACTGAACATTTAAGGGCCCAAGGGATGCTGGCCAGTGGAACACACTAAATTCTCAGTTCAGCAAGAACTTAGAAACAAGTGTTTTTAATATGACTTATAGGACTAAAAGAAAAAAAAAGAAATATATATATATATCTCCCTGTGCTGGTACCTACTATATAATACAGATGCTATTCTTAATAACATTTATTCTTATCAATATTTGTCCTACTTTAAAAAAGTGGCATTCAGAAGCCTAAGATTTGGACTCGGTCAGAACTGGATTCTAATCCCAGCTTGACAATTTAGTTGCTGTCATTCATTGGCCAAATCATGTAACTTCAGTCTATTTGCTCGTTCATAAAATAGAGATAATAATACCACCTACTTCACGTAAATGCTGGCATAGAATCTGGCATAGAGGCAGAAATAATCATTGGTGCCTACTTTCCTCTAAGGCCAAGTTTAAATTCCTTAGTCTGTATTCAAGTCTCAAAATCACTGGGTCTAAACAATTTTGTGCTTGATGTCATGGTCAAAAGATGCCCTTTTCCCTTAAGAATAGACTGCAGTATATGCCCTTTCCATTCATATGTGAATTTGGCTTTACTGTGGCAAATTGCCTATTCATTCAATCAAAATTACTACTAAACTCTTGTTCTTGGTACTAGAAAAAGAATGCTTGAGTTCATAGAACCCACAGTCTAATGGGAGAGATGGACGTTACTCAAATAGAGCTGTTGTATATACTAAATATATAATTATGCTGGACATGGTGATATGTACCTGTAATCCAAGTACTTGGGAGACTAAGACAGGAGAATCACAGGTTTAAGGCTAGCATCAGCAACTTAGTGAAACCTGCAACAACTTAGCAAGACCCTATTTGAAAATAAAAAAGTTAAAAGGGCTGCAGTATTAGCTTAGAGGCAGAATGCCCCTGGATTCAATCCCTAGGACCAAAAAAAGAAAAAAACAAACAAACAAAAAAGGATAATACAATGGGAAATCAGTGGAAGGCCAGGTAACATTGTTGGATTGGAAGAGAGAAAGTGGAAGCCTGGAGGATGCGGGGTCCACCTGATGAAGAGGCAGGAGCACAGCATCCAGGGGCCTCGCACGAGGGGGCAGCCGAAAGTCTGGCGAGAGGCAGGAGCACAGAGTGCTGGCCACGTATGGCCAGGCTGAAAAAATGGGCAGAGACCAGCTATATTGGTACGAAAACAAGGAAGATGATGGGGGCTAGCCAAGAAGGAGAGATAGTAGAAAGGAAGGGAAATGAATAAATTCCAGAGATAATCAGAAGATAAAATGATCAGCTATTAGAATGGAAAACGGGGTGGTGGTGAGGACAAAACAGGTCCCCAGAAAGACTCCTGGTTTGTGGTCTGTGCAAATAGATAATAGATGGATGGAGATGCCATTTATGAATCTCTTTTTTTATTTTATTTTTTTTTTGTACTGGAGATTGAATCCAGGGGTATTCTACCTCTGAGCTATACCCCCAGCCCTATTTTATTTTTTATTTTGAAACAGGGTCTCACCAAGTTGCAAAGGGCTTCACTAAGTTGCTGAGGCTGTCCTGGAACCTGCAATCTTCCTGTCTCAGTCTCCCAAGTACTGGGATTACAGGCGTGAGCCACCACACCCAGCAAATCTCATTCTTAAAAATATCTTTTCACACTTGGAGGAGATGATGCCTATAGAGAAGCCTGTACAGATGAGAGCAAAGGTCTGGTGGGTCCTTAGGCTGGTGGAACGCACAGGGCTGGGAGGCAGCCCATCAGCGCGCTGCTAAGGAGAGAAATGGAGAAATGAAGCAACAGCTGGATTCCATGAGCCAAGAAGCAGCATTTTTCTCCAGGACCAAGACCACATTCCAAATGGCCAAACGAATCAGTATATCAAACTATCTTACAGTCCCTTTAGAATTAAATTAGCTGAGCTTCTCAAACATTTTTAGTGAGATCCCCAGAATAACAAAGGAGAATGATCCTAGAGTCCTGGGGGCACAGTCTTAAGTAAGATTCTCTCTGCAAATGGAAATGGTTTCTGAAGCCCAGTGTAGTGCTTTAAAAATTCATGCAAATTTTGCATGTTACTTCATAATTATGTAGCTTTGCATACACACACACATACACACACACACACACACACACACACACTTTTAATTCCCTCAAGTATTGAAGGAAAAAAATATATGCCGTTGATGGGAGCAGCTTCATGAGTGAGGGAATTCAAAAATCAGGCTATGCCATAGTAACGCAGTACAGCGATGGGGCACATTCCCTGGAGAAGACTGGCAAATAGATTTCACCCAGATGCCCCTATGCCAAGGATATAAGTATCTCTTGTTTGCTGATACGTTTTCTGGGTGGGTAGAAGCATATCCTGCCTAGACTAAAAAGGCCCAATAAGTTGTTAAGGCATTATTAAAGGAAAACTATTCCTAGATTTGGACTCCCCAGGTCACTCCAAAGTGACAATGGGCCTTCCTTTATTTCAAAGATAACGCAGGAGGTTTCACGAGCTCTGGGAATAACTTACTATCTCCATAGTCCCTGGCATCCTCAGTCATCAGAAAAAAAGTAAAAAGGGCTAACTTACAGATTAAGACCACCTTGGGAAAGCTATGTCAGGAGACCTCAGAGCCCTGGTTACGCCTACTGCCCATTGCTCTATTACGAATTAGAATTGCTCCTAAAACCTCTCTCCAACTGAGCCCTTATGAAATGCTCTATGGGAGACCTTTTCTAACCTCAGATCCTGTTACTGATCCCAAGACACAGGAGATGATTAAATATATGATTAATTTAGGGCAAGTACAAAATGCTTTATTGGAATATGGAAATAAA
>PVLC010018580.1:0-31478 GCA_004027655.1 Graphiurus murinus
CCTCTCTCCCTTTCCTCCAACTTCAGATGGCAGGACCAGGTTCCAAAAGCCTTAGCTTGTTATGTCAAGTCCCAACTTTCCCTGTAGCACTGGGCTGCTTTGCCACCAGGGCAGCAAGGCAAATTCAAAGTGAATGACTGGCAAAGATTATACATTTCTCCAGAGACTCGGATGCCTTTTTTGCACAACCAGCTTAATTAAGAATCCTTGGCAATATATTAACCACTAGCTTATGGATCTCAATATGCCAATCAAACATAATGAGATAAATGCAAATGTCAAAGCACAGACTCTTTGCCTGGGAATATCAAAGGCTTAAAGCTGTATCCTCAGTCAGTTGTCAGAAAGCAATGGGAATAGCCAGGCCTGGGGAGGGTAGAGCTTGCTCATTGCAATTTAAAAATCTATGGCATGACCTCCAGGACTAAGCTATCCCATATCCAGGTGGGATTACAAGGTATGCAAATAAGGCTAAAAATCTTGGATTTGTAAACTCACATGAAGATAACAATAATAATAATGTAGCTCAAGACACTGGCCTACTTCTAGAGAACAGAGCTACAAGTCAGGGGCCAAAACTCAAAATCTGCCTCTCAGACAGATCTGTCACTGTAAGAAGTCAAATGACCAGTCAAGCAACAGTGCTTTGAATATCTAGAAAAGTAGGAAGGATAGTAGTTATTTGTTTCATAATAATTCCTATCAGAAAAGGAAGCAAAAGGTTTAATTATATTGATTTATCTTCTTAATGACAAGTTTAAAAATCATTAAAATAGAAAACTGTCATCTACTTGGTATATGAGGGCAAGATTTGATGACCTTCTAAGGATTGGACAACTTGTGACTTGAAGCTGGCTGACAAATTGTTAACTTGAATGTGTGTTCCAGTGGCTGAGGGGCTTGGCCTTGCTAGGCTTGATGCCCTCCCCATTCATATTCAAGACTTGATTGAAAGTACAGTTATCAGATTTGGGTGACACAGATTTGGAAGAGATAGCTAGTATCTTCTGTGAATAAATCAAGAGCCAAGTATATTTTCTTTTCATTTGACAGAAAGGTGACTTTAATAAAGCCACACTTTGACAGAGCCAAATATAAGGCCCTCCACTAAGAAAAAAAAAGAGTCCCAAACCAAATCCTACCATAAAGTAGGTGCTTGAAAATCACAGATATAGAAAAGACTTAGTTATGATATTCATTGTTGATGTGGTTTGGCATCTAAGATTAATGTGATCTGTGTTGCTTTTAATGAATTATAATATACAGAGTGAGAGAGTGATAATGTTGCTATAAATTAGTCAGACTACATTTAAAGTGTTTTCCTCAACTCTGGACACTTCTGTATTGAGCACAGAGAAAAACAATTGGGCAGGGAAAAGGAAACATTTGACATGAGGTTTGGTCAAATAAGCTGGGAAATTTTAGCCCTTAAACATGAAAAGAAAAAAGTTCTTAAAGGAGATTTATGGTGATGAGAAACTTTTGTTTTGTTTTGTTTGTGTACATAAAGCCCCAGAGAATATAATTAGGACCATAAGTTAGGGAGGCAGATGTTAATCATTAAGTTAGCAAAACAAAGATATTCTTTCTTCTAAAAAATATTTATCAATATATTGTGTATATGTGTGTATGTGCATTTGTATTTTGAAGAAGAAAAGAATACTGCAAGCTTATAATTAAAAACTATAGTTATCATCTCCATCCCAAGCCTAATCCTTGCTCCCCAGAAGCAACCTGTAGGGAATATTTTCATTAATTCTTTGGGTATTTTCTTCTATTTTCTAAATGAATGTACTTTGTTTAAAAATTGAAACCTTATGACTTCTGGAGAACAGGGCTATTTGGTTCTCTCACTCTCCCTTCCTTTCTCCCATCTTACCAATTTAAGTAAGTGTTTATGGTTAAGCCATTATTTAGAATATACGTTCTATAAATATTTATGATTGAGTCACAAAAATTAGTATGATTACATTTTCTGTCTCAGACAATGGCTTGTCTTCCCTAGGATTAATAACTATATTTTTTTTCTCCTTAGGTATTTTTTGTTAATTCATCCTCAAACTCTCCATCAGAGCTATAAAACCTCAATCCATACAATAAAACAATGTTGGTTAATCTCTCAGCACCACGTTTTCCTGATCTTCTAATTTCCTCATGATGACTTTCATATTCTCTACCTTTTATATTTTATTCTATATTAGGATTGATGAATAATTTTATCTTTCAGTCTAGCAAAATTTTCATTTCCATTACTCTTTTTAATTCCCAAAAGCTCTTCCTTATTCTCTGAAAGTTATGTTCTTATAGCCTCCTGTTTTTAATTTTATATAGTACTTTATCTCTTTAAACAATTAGTTTTGATTCTTTCCTGCTTTATCTATCTCAATTCACCCCTCCTCCATGAGTTGATTTGAACTCAGTCTTTCATGTTAGAGGCTTCCTTAAAAATAAAAGAAGATGAAGAAGCTAGCAGGTTCAATGGCACTTGCTAATAATCCCAGTACCTGGGAGCTGAGATCAGAGGATTGCAGGTTTAACACCAGCCTCAGCAACATAGCAAGCTCCTCAGCAACTTGCAGAGATGCAGTTTCAAAATGAAAAATAAAAATGGATGGGATGTAGGTCAGTGATAGAACGGCCATGGATTCAATCCCCACTACCACAATAAATGAATGAACGAATGAATGAATGAAGTAAACAAATAAACAGATTTCTTATGGTCCTGGAAGCTGGAAAATCCAAGTTGAGGAGCTGCATCTGGCTAGGGCTTTCTTGCTGCATTATAACAGGGTGGAAGGCATCAGAGAGTGAGAGACAGAAAACAAAAGAGGGTCAAACTTGCTTTTGTAATAAATCCACTATGGAGATAAAAACATCTACTAATCTCTTAAAGGCCCCAAACTCTCAACACTGTTGTATTGGGGATTAAGTTTCTAACACCTGGGCTTTGGCATGTACATTCAAGCCACTGCAAGATGAAAAAGCTCTGGGGTTTATATAAAGTTCCTTAAAGATAAGCTAAATTGAACCAAGAGAGCTGGGCTTATTTACCTAGCATCTATGCAGCATTAGATTTGGGCTGTCCCCAGGAACAGGCTTGGCCATCTGAAGGCAACACCCTGAGAGGGAATCAGGTATAATCACTAAGCCATTAATACTTCCAGCAGGTACGAGTAACACCTCAACACTAAGGTGAGGTGACTCCAGGTGACACACTACATTGTCCACTAGAGCAAGACATTAAGATGCTGTCACACCAATGAAATTAGGCAAGTGGCAAAACTCAGTGCAAACGGTGCAAAGCCATCATTTTGGGAGAGAGATCAGTTAGAAAGAACCTCAAATATAAGTATCAGAAGTATTTACCTAGGATTAGTGAGTTTCCATAGAAAAATTGAGAAAGGGGTTGAATGGTGGCCAGTAGAGGTTGCTCAGTGTCCAAGGGGCAAAAAGTCCTTCACTTTGCCCTTCCACCATCCATTGTGTCTGGTGTCCAGGTGTTGACAACATGCTGGTTCAACATCTTTATAAAGTAAATCAACGCGCTCCTGCCTGGGTGGGAAAGACAAGCTTTTTGTGATTAGGGAGATAATTTGGTTGTCTGACTCTTCTTATATCCTTTTGATAAATTCTTTTGTTTTCAGACCCACTGCATACCTCAGCAGTATCTGAGCCTTTCCATGACCTATCTCCTTGTAAGTTTAAGGCTTCTCTATTCTGTCAATCTACTTCCAAAACATATTTGACATTCACTGAGTCTTGGGAGACTTTTAAATAATTCTTTACTTGTTTTACTTTGATTTTGGAGAGATTAAGAGAGAAGATAAATGGGTTGTTCAATCTTCCATGTTTGACTTTAAGTTCCAGTAATTACTTTCTAAAAGGCAGAAATGCTGTCTCCAGGAGCGATGAGTTCTCTATCACTGGAGCATTCAAGCAGAGAGTGGACAATCACTCAAGAGGAGTATTGACAGGATTCCTGTCTCAGATTAGAATTAGGAGTCAGTTTCATGCAGTCCTGAGCACTGTGATTCTATATGGTAGGAGAGAGGGTTCTGCATCCATGACGGGTATGCTGCATGAAAGTCAAGAGTGCAGGAGTTGTGTAGTACAACTTCCTTTTCAGATAGATGGGCTTAATACTTGAAGCCCTTTTTGATTTGCTTCTGTCTACCACTTTAGATTCATCTCCCTTCCCCCAGTATGCCTGTGGGTTCAATTATGCAGAAATTCTGCCATTTTGATAGGTATCGTGGTATTTCATACCCCAATGCCTTTATACAGACTGCCCACACCTAGAGCAAGTGCTCTTCTCCATTTCCTTATATTTTTTTTTGACAGGATTTCTAGTAATTCCTCAAATATGTATCCTAAGTCTTCTATAGAAAAGCTTTCCTCAGTGTGTGCCCTCAATCTTTTGTAGTTGAGTCTCTTCTGTAGTTTCTCTGCTAGACTGTTAAGTACCTTGGACACAAGGTAGATGTCATATGCAATTTTGTGCCTAGCTCAGTGCTAAATGAATGACAAGAGTTAAAAAAAAAAGTGAATCAGTCATGAATGAATGTATAATTATGAATAGATAAGGAAACTAGTTGTGTTTGAGAAATTTTAGGTCACTTGACCAATGATACCTCACTGACCAGTGACCAAGTTAGCTGGAAAAAATAAGAAGGGTTTTTAACTTTCCATTAAAATGTTCTTTCAGCCATACACACTTATTTATCCTTTTACCTACATATTCATGGTAGGATAACTAGTCTCTCTTCTCCCCTCTTGTTTTTTTTCCTCTTTCATCCTTTATTTCCTGAAAAATTTTTCAATTCTTAAAACAAATAGGCTAAAGCTGAGACTCCTCTACCAATAGGCTAGAAACACCCAACCATGTCTGGATCCTAGCAGTGAACCTAATTTAGGCTCAAGCTGAAATCATATCTGCTATAGGAAGAAAACATGAATTGCATATTCTGCTTGAGTATTCGTATTCATAAATAGATAAGGAAGCCACAGTGATCAGTGGCCATAAAATGAGCAAATGCCCTCATGATCTCTTCTGGGTTATTCATGGTTGGAGAATCCAACTTAGATCCACTTCCCCACCCACATCACTTCATATCATTTTATTGAGTAGGCCAAATGTTCTCTCCATTGTAATTTCATTTCAGACAATGCAATACTGAGAGCTAATGCTTATATGGCTTTTGGCTTGTTCCAGTGTATGCTCTAAGAGCTTTATATGCATTAACACATTTAATCCTCATAATGGAACCATGTGAGGTAAGGTAGACTTTTATCTCCATTTTATAAATGATGTAACTGGGTCACAGAGAAATTAAATAGCTTGCCCAAGATCACACAGGTAGTAAGGGCCAAACCCGGGGTCTGATCTAGATATTGATCTGATTTTAGACTCCAAGCTCTCAAATGCTTTGAGGCTTTGACCTTTATTACTTATGTAAAACAATACCCTCAAGAAACTTTCACACAACAAAAAAGTTCTTAGTATGTGACACAGAAAAGAAGTGATAGAATAATCATATCTATAAAAAGCAGTATTTCTAGTCTCTCTGAAATAATGTTTTACCTACATTCTCCAATTAACACAACAAATCTATTGCACTTTTATTCCTTACTGATAGCCATATGAAGATACAGAGAAACTCAATTACTTGTCCTATTTTACACAGCTGGTGAAATAGGATTCTAAGTCAGTTCTAAGAGAATACAAGTCCATAATTGGAGCTACTTGCTAAGATTGCCTTCCATGTAACCTAGGAGAGACCCTTGGCTTTATTTGACTTAGCATTTGTAGTTCACAATAGTTGCAAATGACCCACATTCCAAGACAGGTAGTGTAATTAATAATCATGGCAACATTAATACTGGCTGCTGTGCAGGCTCCAGGCCAACACATCATTCAGGACTGTAATTTATGGCCATTTTGTCACTCACTATATTCGTATATAATTTAATTTTAAAAGTTATATGCTACAGAGGCATTTGAAGATTTAAAAATTCATAAAGATCTGGGGCAAGTCCTCTTGAACAATGGAAAACTAAATTGCATTTTCCTCCATGCTGCCCTGATCTCCCAGGATATATTTCCTTACAGGAGATAAAGAAATATATATGTACACACATAGCTCTGTATATAGCAAATTGTCTCTCCTTTCAGCTTGCTTGTTCAAATGGCCAGAAGAATGGAAGACTGGCATCCTCATAATTACTGTTATTATTATTATTGTTGTTGTTGTTTTAATTTTTGCAGTGATTCCTCTGGACATTCACTGAAGAATTTCAATGTTTTTATTTTTCAAAAGGGAACTGGTATTAGCACCATCAAGTAACAACTTCTATCCACGTGTTCACTCCACCAATAAGGGATATTTGTTTTCAAGGAAGAGAATATGTATCTTAAACACTTATCTTGAGAAAGTGGAAATGTTACTGACCAGACTTTGGATGAAATTAGATGATTCCACAAGATGTCACTATTTCCCTTTGAGTGGAAATAGTTCACTACAAATTGTTACAGAGGTATTTTGAATAAACAGATATGAAGTAAATAATTTCTTTTTCTATGGGCAAGTCAACCAGTATAACATACTGTCTACAAAGAGACACATTTTGATATTCAGCCCAGGCCTGCATGCATGTCAACTTTGATACTGGCACACTGCAACCTTCTTAGCACAGAGTCTGATGTGTATAGTATTGATACATATTTTAAAGAGAGGGATTGAAGTACAGTTCAATGATCTATTTAGCTCCAAAGAAAAATGTGAGTAAAAGTAATTTTCCGGTAAAAGTAAGGGTTTCAATTATGGTTTACAAAGCCACAGAACCACCTTATTACTCACTTTTCCATTCTTGGAGTCATTGTTCCTTCTCAACTTTATTGACCCAAGTAAAGAAGATTAAGTTCTAAAGCCACCAGAAAAAGGATTGAGAGTAATATAGTGTCCCCCTTTATTTCAATAATAAGATCATATGCAGATGGCTCAATTTTATTTTACATAGAATAAATATGAGGGCCAGTTCTATCTCAAACTACTTTGAGTTACTATTGTCATGCTGTGGTCTATTTTGCTGTCTTAGTTCAGGCTAGTATAACAAGGTACTATAAACTAGGTGGTATAAACAATAGCAATTTATTTGACACGTCTAGAGGCAGAGAATTTCAAGGTAAGAATGCTGATAGATTCAGTGTCTGATTAAGACTCTCTTTCTGGTTTGCAGACAGCCATATTCTTACTGTATCCTCATATGATGGAGAGGTGGGAGAGACAGAGACAGAAATAGATTATTTTGTCTCTCTTCTAGAAAAATCACTATTCTGATTTGTGAAGTCTCCACCCTCAAGATTCAATTACCAAGCCGGGCGTGGTGGCGCACACTTGTAACCCCAGCATTCGGGAGGCTGAGACCGGAGGATCCGGGTTCGCCACCAGCCTCAGCTACCTAGTGAGGCACTCCGCAACTTAGTGAGACTCAGTTTCAAAATAAAGAATAAAAAAAGATAGGGCTGGGGGAGTAGCTCGGAGGTAGAATGCCCCTGAGTTCAATCCCCAGTACCGCAAAAAAAAAAAAAAAAAAAAAAAGAAAGATTCAATTACCTCCCCAAATTTCTACTTCAAAATGCCATCACACATCTAGGTATCCCGGTGAATGACTACCATTCCAGTACTTGGGAGGCTGAGACAAGAGGATCACAGGTTCAAGCCCTGTCTCAGTTACTTAGCCAGGTGCTTGGCAACTTAGTGAGACCCTGTTTTTAAAAAAAAGCCATCACATTGGGAGGCAGGACTTCAACATATCAACTTTGTGGGGATGTGGAGTGGAGAAGATATACAGTCACTTCATAACACTGGCTAAAATACTTTAGTTGTTGAGTTCATTAAGAACAGATTATCAGCATGGTGCTAAAGCACAAACTGGAGCATTTAGAATAACTTTGCATTTTTCAGAAATCAGTACTCTATCAGACAGGTTGCAGACTTATACCTGCTAACTCAAAAGTAGTTGGGCAACCAGATATGAATAGGTGGTATAGAGTTGTTGAGCTTTTCTTTATTTTCATTGTTTTGATAGGAAGTAAAGACATAAAACATGAAAGAATAGATGCCTGTCCTCAAGAAACCTTCGGTCTAATGAGAAAGGAAGACAAGCAAGAAGCGTAATTACTCTGAGGGAAATGGCAGAGGTATTAGTTGGAAGCAAGCATTGGAGGCTGAAAGACTAGAGTCAAAGAGTCCCAGGAGAGGCTCTGCAGCTGATGCTCAAGAAACATGGTTCCCTGCTGAAGCAGCAATTCTACTCAGCATAGTTCACTTACCATTAGACAATAAAACCATCCAGTTAGAATTTATTTTATTTTATTTTTCATTATCTTATTTTGATACTGAGGATTGAACCCAAGTACATTCTACCTTCAAGTTATACCCCCAATTCTCTCTCCGCCTTTTTTTTAAACAAGGTCTCGCTAAGTTGCTTAGAGTCTTACTAGTTTGCTGAGACTGGCCTGGAAACTGTGATCCTCCTATCTCAGCCTCCCAAAAACAGGGATCACAGATCTATTTTATGTGGCAGATATATTTTATGTGTACAAATAGAGCTTAAGGCATGTGCAAATAAATTTGCACATCTAAGAGATTTGTTTCAAAATGAAGTTTTATTCAAGCTTAAAGGAGAACAAGCTTATTTTTAAGTTTCCTAATAAACTCTTAGAAAAATCCTGGACTGGTGGTATAGCTCAGTGGTAGAGTGCTTGCTAGCATGCACAAGGATTCCATCCCCAGCACTGCTAAATATTTTTAAAAACCTCCAGATTAAGTTTGAAACACATGACTTTATGTTCTTCATGTTCTCTACCCTAAGTAATCTTTTTATTTCAATAACATAAATCTCAATGTTTCATGAAAGAAACATATTGTGGGAAAAGAGAGTGTCTAGACTTCTTTTGTAGATGTCTAACAGGTCTTAATCTAAAATAGAATGGAACTACTGGTCATCTCACTGTACTTCCATCCTCACTTGATAAGTGCATAGATTGATTAGAATTTTAACCAAACAAAATGGTTTTTTTTTTCAGAAAATTTTTAAGTGTTTTAATTCATAGTCAAGAAGAGGGTAAGTTTTATTTTAAGTTGTCACTGTTAGTATATTTAGATTAGTGTTTTCCCTTGATCTCCTTTGAAGACTGATAGTATTTATTAGAAGTTTTAAAAGCTGATAGTACTTATCAGAAGCCTGCTTGGCATGTTATAAAAGCAATAAATGAAGAAGAGGGAAGAGCAAGAGGAAGCCAGATATTCAACTATTGAGATAATGGGTATATAAATTAGAGAAGATGCATAGAATGGAGTAGTATGCTATTAAAAAT
This sequence comes from Graphiurus murinus, assembly GCA_004027655.1. Lineage (NCBI taxonomy): Eukaryota > Metazoa > Chordata > Mammalia > Rodentia > Gliridae > Graphiurus > Graphiurus murinus. The sequence continues at coordinate 9,380 of PVLC010018580.1, forward strand.
GATTTGGCAGAACACTAGTTAATGGTAAGCAAATATATTCATGTTAGCTTTAAATGAAAATGCAAATTATAAGGCTAGGTATAATATGATTCCCACACACTGTTTCACTAATCTGCACTTCTTTAATTTTGTAAAAGTAACTTATAATTTATTTGAAATATAAAAAGCAGCAGAACTTATGTTTGTGTCTTCCCTTTAAAAAAAAAAAAAAACCTATTCTTTAGTATGATTTGTTTTCATTCTGTTATTTCAAGGGAGGTACTCTACCCTAAGACTTTTGCCTATAGATAGCTAGTGGATACTTTGAAAGTCTGTATGTATTAATTATTGTTACTTTAGTGATGACAATTGTTAATTATGTCCCTAAAAGACAAAGGGCCAGAAGTCACAGAATTCTTAAGCCCTGTAATTTTCAAGGAAGGTATGCTGAAGTTACATTACAGATAAATGATCATGTTATTTTTCATTTTGGTGTTTGTTGCTAAACCTTCAACCCAGTGAAAGTCATTGCCTATTTGTGATTCTAAAAATTTTCGAATACTCCTTAAACCTTAAATTTCAGCCCATTGTTCCTCCTATCTCTAGGCCTTGGACTCTTACTGAATCCGACAATCCTCAGGACAGAAACTTTGACATTAAATTCCACTGGGTCTCCTTTTGGAGGGGGGTACATGATTTCATGTACCTTGTCAACAATGGCAGCCAACTATCTCCTCTGATTAGTTTTTTTCAATCTCACATGTCGTGTTTATGGTTGTAGCAGAGCACAAAGGCAGGCAAAATGTATGGACATACTTAACATGATAAATATTGGCGAGACTATAACACTCATGTGAAGAACACACATACTCACACACCACCAGAGTAAGAAAAAGTTTCATTTAATAAAATATTGGTGTAAACAAAAAAGTCCTAGATTAGTCCTTGTTTTGTTTCTTGTCAAATTTCAGAGGGCAATTATCCTTGTCTTTGAATAATTTTTAAGATTTTCTTTTATTAGAACTCAGATTATCTTCTCTAGTTTAGTGAAATTCAGTTCAGGTCTCTGGTTCCTGGACCAGCTACTGTGGGATGTGCTGTGGCTGTGGAAAGGGCCATTCATTTTTTAACTTGGCCCTGATTCATATCCTCCCTATTGAGTATCTCCTGAAGCCACAACCCTTTGCATGTTCCTGCTGCTTCAATCCCACCACGACTAGTTTTAAATACATGACATCCATGACTTTTGTAATGAGAAAATAATTTATAAAGTCTCCTGATGTGATTTCAGGCTTGCAAATCTGTGGCTAATTCTTCATCATGTTTGAACACTGTGGAAATTATATTAACTCACTGTGATCACATTTGCTTTCTACCATTTTTCTTTGTGGATTTATATGCATGATTTCATTTCTCCACTCATGGGTTTTTGCTCCATTTTGTTATTATTTTTCATTGTTGGGTCATTTAAGTTCCCTTTATTTGGACATGCATTCAGAATTATTTCATAACAAATAGCACAGTTTTGGAAAAAACATTCCTTCAGCAAAGTTTTTCTGAATTGTTCTTCTCCTTTTTGGTATGTTTTTCAAATAGGAATTGAGGACCTTCACAATATAACCACACAGGACTTTTTTTTTTTTATCAGTTTCTGGAATTTTATAGACTTCCCTTACTTCTTGACAAGCTATCCCCTCAGCCTGAAAAGTCTGCTCTACTGCTCACTTGGTCCAGCTCCTACTCTAGGTTTGATTCCTTTGTGCAAGTTTTTCTTCTGTCCCTTCCACTCCAAATCCCTCTCCAAATACACAGCATAGTCTTGGAAACTGATAAAAAGAGTTTCATGAGTTGGGCATCACTTTGGCTGGTATGTTTAGGACCTGGATCTCTTTCTTCTCTGGATCATGGGGTGGAGGTGACTCCCAAAGGGTGGCGATCAGAGACAGGGAAAGGAAAAGCATCCAGCATCCTTTTTCCTCCACTCTGCATTACCAGAAAGAGGAAGGTGATCACTTGTGCTTTGGAAGTGGCTTAATCAGAGAAGTAAAATACATTTCTAAACGATTATCTTAGGATCAAAAGATAAATGTCTCTCATTTGGTAATTACTGCTGCTTCAAATACCCTTTTCCTTACTTCTGCCCACTTTGGATTTCTTCCCCTCTGCACTCATCATCAAATCATTCATTCTTCTTTCTCAAACACTCCCTTTTTTCTCATTCCTCAACTTGGTGACTTAAATCAGTCCTCTTTATTTTTTCTTTACTCTCATGCCATCATGTTTTTATATTATGATGAGTTGCCTTTTTCTTTAGCAACCTTGCTCCTGAAGCTTTTCATTGTTTTAGATCCAAGTCCTGGCTGAGTGCTCTCCAGGCTTGTGGGATGGCAACCATCCTGCAGCATCATCCTACAATGGCCTGTTATCATCCTTGCAGTCATTGTTTACTGAATCCTGTATCTTCCTTTCCCTTGGCTTATTAACTTTGTGGTCTCACACCCTCAAGAAACTCCCTAAGAAAGAATACACAGCAAACAAACATTCAGAAAGAGTACTCATCTGTAAATGTTTTCATTTGATTGTGTATTACTGACTAAGGATCTGACTGGACATAAAATTCTAGATTAAATTTATTTGATCTCCAAAATTTGAAAATGTTCTTTCTTAACTCCTAGAATTGAAACTAGCTGTCAAAATTCTATATGTCATATGGCCCTTTCCTTTGCAGGTACTGTCTATTTTATCTAGAGGTTTTACTTACTATTCCCTACTTGTGAAAATTACAGAAGATATGCCCTAATAAGATGCTGTTTCCACCTGTAGCACTGAGTACTTGATGAGCCCTTTTAATTGGTACAATAATCTACATTCACTCTAGGAAATGGTCTTATGTAAATGCTTTTATGAAGAATTGGATTTAATGATTAAAAATGAGGATATTAGAGTTCTGAAAGATTTTCTGTAGGAAATTTAAAAAACTTCTCTGTTACTCAGTTTTCCTATCTGAAAATTAGGAAAATAACATAACTTACTTCTTCAAAGTCTTTGGGATTCAATAAGGGAGGATGCATCAAGCCTTTATAATAATAACAGCTATCTTTCTTTTTATTATTTAACAAGACTTTGAGCAAAATGGATTGTGTCTTGTATGGAAGATATTATAGTTCACCAAAGAAAGACGAGGCATGACAAATCAAAGAGAAATATAATATATAATAGGAACTTTGGTATAGCAAATGCGAAAACTGCTGCAGTTATCCTGGGCTTTATTAAGAAGCACAGCTGGGTGTAGTGATGTACCCCTGTAATCCTAGTACTTGGGAGGCTGAGACAAGAGGTTCACAGGTTTGAGGCCAGCCTCAGCAACTTAGTGAGACCATCAAACAACTTATCAATATCCTGTTTCAAAATTAAAAATACAATAGGCCTGGGGGTGTAGCTCAGAGATAGAATGTTCCTGGGTTCAAGTAAACACACATACATACACAAACAAACAAAAAACAACAACAGAAAGCCTAGACTTTCAAATCCTGGCTCTTTCATCAAACTATCCCACAGGAACTAGTAAGGAACTAAGAGGTTCTGTGAAGTTTTGTATATCTAAAGCTATATTTACCTATTTGCCACTTATGATCTTTCCTTTCATAATCATTGTTGCTGGATAGAAACATTTCCAGGAAGCCTCATGAAACTTTTCCACATGTCTCCTATGATGCTTGTTCAAAGGAAAATACTCACTTAGCCTAAGGATTTCACACATTTTTTACCCATGTCTGAGAAAGAACATAAAATCCATCACTCGAGGACATCATTTGGATTTGTGACTCTCTCTGGAGGCCAGTGTGCCTATAAAACAGTGAATGGATTAGATCCATTCAAACTTGGAGTTTTTCATTTATGACAAGATGTAATATTGATAATATCCTTCATTTAATAAGTCATCCAAGAATAATTCAATGCAAGTTTCTAATATAAATTACCAGTCATATCCATCTTGCTTGACTGTTTTATAACACCAAAGAGAAGTGAACACAACTGCATAAAAATTCTATGCTGCAGTCTAGAAGGAGGCCTGCCTCTGCTGCAGGACTTGTTATTCTGCTTTTGAGAAGCAGCACATGTCTAGACTCTGCCAGAATAATGGCCCATGCAAGCTCCTTTCCATCAGGCTGGAAGTGACTTGTGGCCAGACTGGTAAGAGTGGGCAAAGAATAGAATTCCTTGAAAGAAGCTCTATCAAGTGTTTCCTTTGTTACTGCAAAGCCCTTTCCCATTGTCTTCCCCTGTAATGGATTTCTGCCTGTTGCAAGTCACTGTGGCTTAGAACATAGAGAGCAGTGCCTGTTCTTTTTAAAGTATGTGGATGCCTGTGAACTAACAAGTAGTGATCTGATTAGTGAAAGAGATGGGGGTGGGGGGGTGGCAGTGGGGGAGAGCGAGCGCCAGACAGTGAGGGACTAAAGACTAAATGAAGGGGATATTTTGATTAGAGTGTCAAATGTGCATGTGTAGATTGCATGCAGCTGTGATGAATGATATAGACGTAGGTGGAGAAAGAACCCATGTGAAATGCAGCACTGAACCCGCTATACTTACTTTTACACCTCTGTCTCTATTACAACTGTCTCCATGCTACTAGTGGAACTGCACCTTCTAATGTCACGGAAACATTGAAATGGTCAATACTGTTCCTTCACAATTCTAGCTTAATCCTTCTTTTGCATTTGACATGACTAATCAAATATTTCTTCTTTAAATTGCTCCTTCTTTGGTTTCTAAGACACATATATTTTTAAACCTGCCATATTTAAATCTTCTATTTTTTCCAAATTTCCTTTGTCTGTGCTATTTTAGCTCTTTATTTCTGCAGAAGATCTTGTTGTGGGTATGGGTGCTCAAGGCCTTATTTTGTCCATACTCCTTCCTCAATACATTATCACAATTCAAGAACTAACCAACATCTTTTTCAAAGCATCTTCCATCTCCTCTATGAGTGACTTAGAAATTCACATGTCCACCCCTACTTTGGAATTACCTGACTCTTACCTTCTTTGGGCCCCATATGCAGTTAGCCACTGTGTCATTTGGTTACTTCTACAAAATACCTCCAGGAAGACAGAGAAAAGGGAAATATCATTGTTGAAAAGATGAGCCGAGGGAGTCAGCCGAGTCTTGGTTTTACCAGTGGCCTGGCCTTTCCTAGTCATGGGACTTAAGTGAAGCTGCCAAACCATCTTATTTAACCCTTAAGAACTGTTGTGAGAATTAAATGTGGTAGTATGTATAAGTGACTCATCATAGTTCTTAGCCCATAATATAAGCTCTCTATCTGTTTCTTCTGGTGATGTGATATGAAAGTTTCCCTGGGTGATATGCTATATTCAGAATGTATCTAAAATAGAATGTCTGATTTCCCTGGAACTGGCATCCTCACTCAGTTCCCTGCTGTAGATAGTGGTCTCACCTCCCTCCATTTCTTCACCTGAAATCTCGGTGCATGTGGCTTTTCTTCCATATGGATTGCTTTTAATAGCTATCCCCTCTTCCTCAGGGCTACTCGCCAAGCCCACTTCAACATCACCCTGAACTATTCCATTTTTCATTTTCCCACAAAGGGTGCCAGGTTTATCTTCCAGCTACCCAGTTCTCAGCTCTCAGCCCCAACTTAATTATCTAGAGAATAAAATGTTTCATAAAGTGATCTCTATGTGTTGTTGCAGCTCTAAAGTTTTACAGTTCTTACTTGTTCTATGTCTCCACATTACTACTTTTGCTAAAAATCTTTTATTTTTTTATTTTATTTTTTTTTTTGCGGTACTGGGGATTGAACTCAGGGGCATTCTACCTCCGAGCTACACCCCCAGCCCTATTTTTCATTCTTTATTTTGAAACCAAGTCTCACTAAGTTGCGGCGTGCCTCACTAGGTAGCTGAGGCTGGCCGCGAACCCGGATCCTCTGGTCTCAGCCTCCCGAATGCTGGGATTACAAGCGTGCGCCACCACGCCCGGCTGCTAAAAATCTTAATGTCCATCTGCTGTCCACAGAGGAAACTACACATTAATTCTTCCAGTTTTAAAGACAAGTGCTGATTTGGCCGAGCTCACCTGGCAGCTGCGTCTTTTCCTCCAGCCTCTGTCTTCCCTGTCGCCCAGACTGCCAGTGACTTCTGCCACACACTCTGCTCCATTGTCCATGCAATTGTCCTCACTATTAATCATCTCCTTCCTTTCCTTTCCTTCTATGTGTATGTAATAGATAAAGATGAGAAAATAAAATAACATTAAAGTCAGTGTTTTGCCTATGGTGTCTGAGGTGGTCTTTCTAATAAATACTCTTCTTCTGAAGGGTATGATAGCTGTTGGCAACCCTGTGTTCACATCCTCCCTGCTATTAAACTGTGTAGAAAAAACTGACTGACCCAGATTTCTTTGTGAGCCAATCATTGCTACCAGAGAAACAGTCCAGATCACTTTGAATGTAAAGGTCTTGTCAATGAGCTCCCCAATTGGTGTTGGACCATGGGTTTTGTGACCCTACCCAAACCAGAAAGAATGTACTAGTACCCTGCAGGTACTTGAAGAGGGTATAGGACCAACACTTCAATACATAGGCACAGGTAAAAACTTTCTCAACAAGACCTCAAAAGTGCAAGCAACTCAAAGGAAGATCGATACATGGGATTGCATTAAACTGAAGAGCTTCTGTGCAGCAAAGGAAACTATCAAGAACCTCAACAGAAAGCCTACTGAGTGGGAGAAGATTTTTGCCAGTTACTCTTCAGATAGAGGTCTAATATCTAGGATATACAAAGAACTCAAGAACATCACAGCCAAGAAAGCAAATAACCCAATCAAAAAATGGGCTAAGGATCTAAATAGACACTTCACAAAAGAAGAAATACAAATGGCCAATAAATGTATGAGGAAATATTCCACATCATTAGCAATCAGAGAGATGCAAATCAAAACTACCTTGAGATTTCACCTAACTCCAATCAGAATGGCAATCATAAAAAACATGAACGACAACACCTGCTGGAGAGGGTGTGGAGAAGTGGGAACACTATTACATTGTTGGTGGGATTGCAAACTAGTGCAACCACTTTGGAAAACAATACGGAGGATCCTTAGACGAATGGGAACAAACCTACCATATGAACCAGCAATACCACTTCTGGGTATCTATCCAAAAGAATGGAAACGAAACTATCAGACCAACACATGTGTATCTATATTTATAGCTGCACAATTCACAATAGCCAAACTATGGAAGCAGCCAAGAAGTCCATCGATAGATGAATGAATTACAAAACTATGGGATATGTACACAATGGAATTTTACTCAGCCATAAAGAAGAACAATATCATGTTTTTTGCAGGGAAATGGAGGGAACTGGAAAACATTATGTTAAGTGAGATTAGCCAGTCACAAAGAGTAAAGAAGCATATGTTCTCCCTAATATGAGGATGCTAGGGAGAAAATGGGGCATAAGAGGGTCTCCAGATGGAAAACGAGAGACCCTTGATAAGCAAATAAGTTGATTTAACCGAAGGGGATAGACGGGAGGGGGCACCCTAATATACATCAAGGTTACTCACTAAACTGAACTTGAGAGGGAGGGAGGGCAAGGGAGTGGGGTGGGAATCTAGGGAAGGGGTCAAATGAGAAATGTGGGCACATATGTCATTATCAATTTGTACCTAACAAAGATGTATGCTTACAATGCACAAATAATAAAAATAAATAAATAAAGAATGCACTAGTAGAAGTAGGAAAGTATATTGCATGAACCAAAACAATTGATATTCACTATATTCTCTAAAGGCTCAATTAACATAATATATTCTCCTAATATATGAACTTGTACATATTCACTCTCATTCTTTCAATTATTATTATAAGATTTTTGTCTACCTGTGGCTAAAAGTCCAGTTTGGGGGAATTGTGACATGCACATCTAGCTATCTAATAAATATACAAGCTCCTCTGCCATGAAACAGAGTATTTTGACTGCATTTTCTGCCTGCTTTCAAGGAGGTAGGGCTGAGAGATTAGCTCTTGTAATTAGAATGTGAATAGAAGCCCACTACTTTACTTCCAAATGAAAATGATAGAGGAGCCGGTGCCTTCCTTCTTTTTGATTTTATTTTCTATTCTCTCAGCTGGAAGCAAAAGACCAGGAAGCCCTGAGGTGCTGGTGGAGCCACCATATGGAAGGGTATTTTGTCCTGAGTTATCATGTGCAAAGTTCTGTGCCAAACATTCTTACTGATTCATTGGGTAAAGGAAAAAAAAATGTATTCTTTTGTTATATTAAAGCACTGAAGGTGGGGGATTTATCTGTTGTAGTAGCTAGTGTTACCCTAAAGATACAGGAGACACTTAGCTGACATCACTTGAAGACAAAAAATGATTGTATTAAATTGACAATTGCATTGATCCCCTTCTTTGGTGTATAATGGAAACTTTCTGAGGACATTGTCATTTCCTGTCTTTTTCGATGCTATATCTCAAAAGTTAGAACAGCTACTGGGACATAGTAAGCATTCATTAAGTATCTGTTGATTAACCATGCATTTGTTTTCTGTTGTTACCTAGAAAGTACTATAAATGTACTGGCTTCCACCACACACACTGACTATTTCCTAGTTTCTGTGGCCCAGGGCCTGAGCATGACCACGGTAGCCTGGGCCTCTGCTTAGGATCTCACAAGGCTGCCACAAGGTCTGACCACCTGAGGCTCAGTGTCCCTGTCCCAGACTCATATGTTGTGGGCAGAATTAATTTTCCTGCAGCAGCAGAATTTCTGGTAACTTGCTTCTTCAAGGCCCAGGGGAGTTTTTTATCCTTAGATCTTCTTTCAAAGGGCTGAACTGAGGTCATGCCCACCCAATAAAATGTTCTTTCACAGTCAACTGTTTATGGACCTTCATTATGTCTGAAAAGTCCATCCACCCTTGTCATAAAACCTAACATAACTGAAGCTGTGACTGCTCTATCACATTTTCCACATTCTTGGGTAAGAAATAGCTCTAGGTCCTGCCTACTGGTAAAGGTATTGCTTATTGAGGGTTATCTAGAAATTTGCCTACCACAAAGAACATATGTACTGAAGTTATATTTTACAATATAGGAAGAGAATATTATTTTAAAATAGAGTTGGTGACCATTTCGAATTTTAGTATAATAAAAATTCAGTGTTTTTAAAGATTTAAATTTAGAAAATGTTTTTAAGAAATTAGTATAATTTTGAACAAGTATATGGACCTGGAGTAAATGTAACATAACATAAATATATATTCACATGGAAATATAATCCATAAATTTTACATGGAAATGAAAGCCACTTTAGGAACATTCTAATAAAATTAAATTTTTACTAAATTAAAAATAAGAATCCATATTAAGGAATAATAAGAACAAAGCTTCATTAGTGGTGCTGATATGGCAGATATAGCAACTACTGCCTTATATCTGTTGTGTTGTTGAAACTGAAGAATCTACTATTTAAGGGATTGCTAGAACTTTATTTCTGCTTTTGAGGGTGGGGTTTTCTCCTCCTCTTAGTCATGCTCCTCCTCTTCACTCTGGAAAGGTCTGCCTTTGAGGGATTTTTAAGGTTATTCAGATATATAGAAAAGTACCTATATTTTCTTCTTGAGAGAACATTGGAATCAGAAAAGTAATCCACACATAGACACTTGAGATGGAGGTGAGAAATATTTGATTTTGACTTTGGTTGCCCTTTATTAGCACCATTGTTTCTTCATTTGTTCTTTGGGGATGTATTTGTGTATTTTCCTTTGCAGGCACTTCTTCAGTTACTTTAGAGGTGTACTTAGAAAGTTCTTCTGGCCTCTTTCCCAGGAGAGAAGCTGTAATTCCCAAGATGGAGTTGAGAGATGGCAGGGAGACTGATTTTAACCAGAGTGAGGCAGCTCTAGTTGGAAAGACAAAAGGGTGTCAGGAGATGACTGGCATATGTCTTGGGACTGTGGATTCTAAAAGCAGCCACAATCAATTTTAAGTTTCCTGTGTTTTAGTTCCTTCCTCTTGTTTTAATAAACCTTGTTAAATATTACATAGTCCATTTGTGCTTTAGAGAACTGAGGAGCAGGCTTGCCATTCTGGAGATTAGGGAACTGAAGACACCCCTCTTGCCATACAGACACACCATGAGATAGACATGGAATGGAGCTCACCTTAAAACTGGGGGAACAGGGACCAGAACCAGAAGTTGACTATTCTTGTAAGAGACTTTTGGGTGCCCCAGTATATACTGAGAGCATATAACAAATGGTCTTGGGATTCCCAAAGGCACTCTGGAAAGGAAACCTAATAAAAGACTAATATTCCTAAGTCAAACAGGATGAGTGCCTGTACCAAAATAAATTAATAACAATAAAGAAGGAAGTGCTACTTTATTTTAAAGTCACAGCCTTATGAGGCCTGGAGCATATGCATAAAAACAGCTTTTCACTTTTCAACTTTCCTTGTCCTCTATTCAGTTTCTGACAAACAAATGTGTTAAACGTCCCACCTGTAGTTAACAGAAACATTTAAAGTTTTATCTTTCTGCTGAAGGCCTTCACTCCACTTGAGCAAAAGGCCTTAGGATAAGAGCAAGGACATCGAGGAGAGATCTTGTAAAGAAAAATAACTTCCAATTGAAAATGCATTGTTTTTTCTACATTAACTTTTCAAAATACATTTATATATATGTTCATAAGTAGATGAAACATGCTACTCTTTTATTGTACTGTATGGTGACTATAGTTAGCAATAATGTATATCTCAAAATAGCTAGTGTAAATCAACATTAAATTGAAATGACTTTTGAAAATACTTTTTTTTATTGAAATTATCTTTTTATTTGGCCTCACATGCATCTCTGTTCCATTGGTAGTTAGTTAAAAAGTACAATTAGCTATAGTCACTGCTAAATAGCAGGCCAATAGTTGTTTTTTGTTTTTTTTTTTATGACCCTTTCTCTTCCCACTCCTAAAAGATTCTCTGTTGTAGGTTGAGCATCCCTAATCTGAAAATACAAAATCCAAAGTGCTCTAAAATCTGAAGGTTTTTTAGCATGTACATGACACCATAAATGAGCAATCCCACTCCTTGACCTCAGGTGAGAATTTGTAGTTAAAATGCAGATGAACTAAAGTATTGCATAAAATCACCTTCAGGCTATATGTATATAGTATGTATGAAACATAAATAAATTTTGCATTTATGCTTGAGTCTCATTCTGAAGATATGACATTATGTTTATGAAAATATTCTAAAATCTTAAAAATATCAGATATAAAATTTGTAGTTAGTTCTTTTCTTAATTTTGTTTAAAGTATTGTTATGAGCTAATTTATTCATTTAGCCAACTAATCTAAACATTGACTCCAGTTGGCTTTTGTGGTAAATATCTTTACACTATATAGACATTAGCATTGTCTGTACAATGCCAAAATGGTTTGTTGACAAAAGAAAAATGGAAATAAACTAGTTATGTGATATTTTGTAGCCACAATTTTAGTTTTCCATAATGCTATAATCTATTTTTGAAACAATAAAATTATATGATACCTTATAATTTATTGCTAATAGATATAAAATTTGTAGTTAGTTCTTTTCTTAATTTTGTTTAAAGTATTGTTATGAGCTAATTTATTCATTTAGCCAACTAATCTAAACATTGACTCCAAGTTAAAGATTTGACTTAAAATTACCAATTTTATATTAAATTATTTTTTAGTATTCATAGTGAGTTAAAGAAAAATTAATAAGACTGTGAAATATGCATACATATAATTTACTTTATATAGATACAATCATATGATGAATTAATAGTAGAATTTCAGCCCAGACTATTTTTTATCTATGAGTAAAATGAGAAGCAGATTTAAATAAGAAAGGCAATAAAATTTAATACTTTCTTAAGAGTCACTAGAATATATAAATCTGATCAAAGGTGAATCATTTGGAATACATTTAATATAGTTATAGAGTCTGTGATGAACGCCCTGCTCTATTTGCTTGAGACAAAAATAATAATTTTTAAGCAATGTTGAAAAATGTGTAACAGAATACAAGTGCTAAGCTGTACATTCTATAATTGCTTTAGGTGTTCCAAGGAATAAAAGATTGATGAAGGCTTTGTTAGAGAGGTGGTGTTCCAGCTGAGCCTTAAAGCAAAGGTCAAGTTTGAATTGATAGAGGTGAGAAAGGAAGACGTTCCAGATGAGAAGGGCAATAGGAGGGAAATCCTAAGGGTAGAGGTAAGCAGGGTAGGCATTTTCACTTTGTGAAAATATAATAATGCTGAGTGCTTAAACGGCTTAGACATGGTTCTAGAAAGTGTATAATTTCCATCTCCTTTCTGATTTTGTAGGCCTTGTCCTTCTTGACTTATTATTCATATGTGTTTATTACAGTGTAATAAGTATAATAATGATATCTCAGTAATGCCCTTATTATATTATTTTTAATCTGTATTTAAGGTCTTTAGCATTAACATATATCAACAAACAGGATCTTTAAATGTAGTTTTCTAAATCCATTACCTACCATTTAAGTACTAGTTTGTAGGTAATATGATGAAGAAGCCCTTGTCTTTAAGGACTCAGGATAATGATGTCATTCAGCCAGATGTGTGGGCAGAGGGAGAGGAAGAAAGGCTATTAGGAGCAATATAATGAACACTGGTCTTCTTTTAGGGCACTTTTAAATTTATAGCTTAGGTTTTTTGAAACAAAATTTATTGTTGCTTAAAGAACTAGTGGCCAACCAAAATTTTTTATATATTTACACTGAATGTTGTGGGTTTGACAAGAGACATTTTATCTGCACACAGATAACAGTAGAGACATTCAGAAGTTTACAATGAAAGAAGTAGAAATAAACAAATGAAGAAAAACTCATCATGAGACTGAAGAAGATCTGCTAGAAAGGACCTACTAAAAAAATACAATTGGTGACAAAAGGTTTTGATGGTTCACAAAGCAACCTTTTTATTTTAATAGTTATACTTTTTGTTTACATGTATATATCCATGTTTATTTTTAATTTATTGGTGCATTGTAATCATACACCATTATGAGGTATAGTATGGTAGAGGCATGCGTGCACACATCACTCATGTAGCCCTTCCCCAATTCCCACCACATTCCCTCATTCCTCCCTCCTTGTGTTCAACTTTGTGGGATTGACTTTGATAAGTTTGTGAATGTGCATCCTGTGCATTAGGGTGTTTCCCTCTTCCCCCCTCTCGTCTCCCTCAGTTAGATTGCTTTCTTTACTCATCCCTTCTTTACTCCTTCTTTGTTTGAAGTCACTCCTATGTCTCATTTTCTCCGTAACTTTCATATATTAGGGAGAATACCCAACTTTTCATTTTTTTGTGACTGACTAATCTCACTTAGCACAATGTTTCCATGTCCCATCCATTTCCTTGCAAATGACATTTTTTAAATTCTTTATGGCTGAGTAAAATTCCATTGTGTACATATCCCATAGTTTTGTAATCCATTCATCTGTTGATGGACATCTTGGCTGGTTCCATAGTTTGGCAATTGTGAATTGTGCAGCTATAAATATAGATACACCTGCATTAGTCTGGTAGTTTGGTGTATAATAAAATTTCTGTGTGTGTGTGTGTGTGTGTGTGTGTGTGTGTGTGTGTATAACACAATATAATCACAATATAATGATGTGGTTTTAAAAATGTTGTTCCCAAAACATATCAGAATACATTGGGAGCTTACTAGAAATGCAGATTGTGGCATACCAGCCCATACCTGCTGAGTTAGAAGCTTTGAGAGTGAGACCCAGTGATCTGCATTTTAATCTGCAGGTGATTCTTACCTGCGCTAAAGTATGAGAACCAACAATTTGATGAATATATTTGCTTAGATAAACTAAATAAAAACTTTACTTAAAGTTAATTTAAAAACATTTTTGGTATATATGTAGTATGTTAAAAGAGAGATCTCAAGAGACTGTATTTAAATTACTGAAGTTTAAAAACAGTGTTCTTTTATGTGTGGGGTTGTTAGAACTGTGGATTGGCAAGAATTTGTAATGGAGGACAAATTAGATAATGAAGGAAAAGACAGAAGGGAGGACACAGGGCTTAATATAAACTAGCATATGTCATTAAGGGCTACTTAAAGGAAACATTATAAAAAAAAGTGAGTAAGTCATAAATTGGGACTATCTTGCCTAATGTTAAATATCTGAATAATCCTCCTAGCAGATAGGAGGACAGGAAAATCCTAGATTTTATGGCCCAAGCACAGAAGTACTTCCCAGATGGCCTGAATTAATAGACATTTTGTTTGTTAAAACACCAAATGTCTAAAAGGGAATCAGAGTCATTTGGGTCAGAACTCCCTGCCTTAATTTTCCTTCTATTTGGCAATGATTCAGTTTGGATATTGTTTGTGCCACTATCTATAATCGAAGAGTTTGTGTAAACATCAAGGGATCATATTGTCCTTCACAGAAATTAATTTCAGACACCAGCACAATGCAATGTAAAATCCAGAGTTTTTTGGGTAAATAAATTTAATAATTTAATATCTGAATCCTGATTTTACCATGGAAGTAGCTATCAGTAAATTTAATAAATTAAAACATTTAATAGAATAAATTCTGAAGTTAGAGCAAACTAATATTTATCAGGCATTAGAAAAATAGTCTTAATTTGGATTTGTCATTAATATATGGTAGATGTGATTTTAGTGGTACATCTTAATTTAAATAATTAGAGTAGCATCTACTTTAAATTTCATTGACTAGTCATATTACTCTATGACTATAAAACTAATTTCTATGTTGAATTTTATCATTCCAATTTTAATTCTATAGTCAATGAAAGTATCATTATTGACTAACAAGCATAAGCAGTCTATCTCTTGGGAAAAGTCAAAATATGGAGAAAAAAGACCTCCTGTATGTCACTAGTAGGACCAGCTAGAAGCTGAAGATGGAGAAGGACCACTGAATAAACCCTGAAGCAGCCCACACAGGAATATATTATCAGAAATCATTAAGCACAGTGAAGCTACTTTCCATTACTGAGAAAAATTTCAAGTTGGTGGTGCACTGGTAAGATTGACTCCACTTCGCACACTAACAGTCTTAGATAAGAAAAGTATCACTTTATGGGTATAAATAACATTCACCTGTCTCCTCTATTACTCCTTTTACACAATGCCTAATGTCCACTTGTAACTATTTTTCTTGGTTTTATTTCCCCAAAATATATTTTTTTCCAGAAACAAAGCAAAACAAATGACCCATTACCAACAAAAAATTCACCAGAATAAATAGAAGTAGAGATATTTCAGATCCTAAAAATATCCAGCAGCCTTTACAATAACTGTGATTAATATGTTCAAAAATCTAGTGAGCTGGGCATGGTGATACACACTTATAATCCCAGTACTTAGAAGGCTGAGACAAGAGTATTGAAGGTTTGTAGCAAGCCTCGGCAACTTAGCGACTTTGCAAGGACTTCCACAACTTAGTGAGATCCTGTTTCCAAATAAAAAGTAAAATAGAGCTGGGAATGTAGCTCAGAGGCAGAATGCTCCTGGGTTCAATTCCCAGTGTGTCTCTCTCTCTCTCTCTCTCTCTCTCTCTCTCTCTCTCTCTCTCTCTCTCTCTCTCTTTCTCTCTCTCTCTCACACACACACACACACATAAGAATCTAGTGAAAAGATAAACAAAATATATAAGAGAAGAAGAATTTCTTTAGGCAGATGGAAGTCATGAAAGAGTAAATTAAAAAACATTTAGCACAAAAAATATGATAGCAAGTCAAATATAGATGCTCCTTGAATTATGATGGAGTTGTATTACAATAAACTCATTGTAAATTGAAAATAATATAGGTACCCATTACTGGGTATATATCCAAAGGAATTGAAATCAGACCACCATAGTAACTCATGAATATCTATGTTTATAGCAGCACAATTCACAATAAACAAACTGTGGAACTAGCCTGGGTGTCCATCAACCAATGAATGGATTACAAAATTTTGGGATATACACACAATAGAATTCTAATCAGCCATAAAGAAGAACACAATTATGTCATTTGCAGGGGAATGGATGGAACTGGAGAATATTATGCTAAGTAAGGTTAGTTAGTCACAAAATGTGAAAGGTCAAATGTTTTTCCTCATATGTGGAAGCTAGAGAGAAATTAGGATATAAAATGGACACTAAACAAAGGAAGAGAAACCCTAGTGGGGTGATGGAGGGGGCCTACAGGAGGGAAGCGAGTGAGATTAGAGAGACTCAGTGAAGGAAATACTTCAATGGATATGATGTACATACACAAATTTATCAATTCTGATCTCAGGGTCCTTCATGGAGAGGTTGAAGGAGTTGGGTAGGAAAAGGCTCATTGAGTACTGTGTACATGTATTCATCTATCAGTCTGAACTTCATCATAATGTATAATTAAAATGCACATACATATATGAAAATGAAAATAGTATATTAGAAGATATTATAGATTAAGTGTATTTTATGCATTTTCTATGATATGCATAAAATACACTTAATCATAGAAAATGCATAAAATACACTTAATCTACTGAACATTATACCTTAGCAACATAGCACACTGTGGAGTACCTGTTGTTACCCTCATGATCACGTGGCTGACTGGGAACCAGCATCGTGAGACAATATCATATGCTTAAAAAATGACCAAACTTTTTAACTTGAAGTATAGCTTCTTGGAAATAATATATATATATTATATTATATAATATATATAAATCTATTATATAATTATTATATATTATATAATTATAATTATATCTAAAATATATATTTTATATTATATTATATATATTATATTATATATTATATATTATATTATATATTTTATAATTATAATTATATATAAATATATTACATATTATATTATATATAATATATAAAAATGTATGTAAATATATATATAAATATATTATATATATTTTTGCTTTATCATAAATTCAAAAAATTATGTGTTGAACTATTATAAGCTGGGGCCATTGGTAATTCCTTCAATGATGCATTTTCAAGCATCAATTAACTAAGTCAGTTGAAATGAGACAATTTGAAATATAAAGAGAGAAAGGAGCAGGGGGAGGCGAAAGAGAAGGAGGATGAGGAGAAGAAGGAAGAGAAGGAGGAAGAGGAAGAGAAGGAGGAAGAGGAAGAGAAGGAGGAAGAGGAAGAGAAGGAGGAAGAGGAAGAGAAGGAGGAGGAGGAGGAGCAGCAGGAGGAGGAGGGTGACAACCAGAACTGTGGAGCATTATCAAACTCTATAAAAATATCTGGAATTGGCATCCCAAAATGAGAAAGAAGATGAATATGACTCAATAGTAAATACAGAGATATTGGCCAAGAATTCTCCCAGAGTTGACTGAAGCCAACAAACACAGTTCCCAAAATTTCAAAAACCAAACCAAACCAAAATAAAAGAAAACAAAACAACAAAAAACTAACAAAAAAGCTATGTAGGCTAGATACATCTAGATACATCATAATAAAACTATTTTTAAAAAGTAAAGAAAAAATTAATCAGCTAAAGAATAAAAAAGCATAGATTAAAATAGAAAAAAGGTCATAATGACAGATTTCTCATTAAAAAGTAATTTAAAAAGTGAAATATGCTGGTCATGATGGTACAGTCTTGTAATCTCAGTACTTGGAGGCCGAAATAGGAGGATGTCAGGTTTGAGGCCAGCCTCAGCAGTTTAGTGAGGCCCTCTGAAATTTAGTGAGATCTTATTTCAAAATAAAAAATAAAACAGGGCTGGGACATAGTTCAGAGGTAGAATTCCCCCATCTTGACTGTGTAAAGAAGTGAAACAAAACAATATGCTAACAGTGAAGTCTATATTCTACAAAGTCTCTTTAAAGGCAAGATAATTAACTTCACAGATTAAAAGAAAAAATTGGGAGAATTTATCACTAGCATCCCTGTATTACAGGAAATGTTAAGATAAATTTTACAAACAGGAGGAATATGAGATCAGTTGAACATCTATCTACACAAAAGGATAAATATACCAGAAATGATAAAAATGTGAACAAACATAAAAGACACTTTTTTAAAATTTCTAATATCTTATAAAGATAAGTAGCATCCTATAACAAAAACAATAGCAAAATATTGTGGGGTTTATAACATAAGTAAAAGTAAAATATATGACAACAATAATACAAATAATAGGAAGGAAGAACTAGAAGTCATTATTGTAAGGATCTTACAGTGTATGAGAAGTGGCATGTTATTATTGGAAAGTAAACTAACTTACAATGCATATTGTAAAATGCAAAGCAGTGATTAAGGAAATAAAAGAAAGATATTCAAAAGCCTATATTGGAGATAAAATTAAATTGCTAAAATACTCAATCAAAAGATGCCAGAAAAAGAGAAACAAAAGTCAGATAGAACACTAGACAAGAAATAGCAAGATAATGCATTTAACCTCAGTCACATCAATGAGTACTGATATGCTTTGGATTTGAAATGCCCCCCAAACCTCAAGTGTGGTCACTGATGTCAGTTTCAGAGGTGGGACATGGCTGGAAGGGGTGGACCCCTGACTGTGTGGCCTGCTGAGCTGCATCTGTCTTTGGCCACTTCCTTTCCTCCATGTCTCTCTGTCTCTATCACTCTCTCCACTTTCCAGCCACCATGAGCTGAGGATGGCTTTCCTCCTCTGCCATCTCATGAAGCTCTGCTACCAACCTGCTTCTGCCTTGGATCTAGCCAACCATGCACTGAAAACGCTGAAATCTCTAAGACCATGAGCCAAATAAATCTATTCTTCTCTAAGCTGTGCTTGTCCAATATTCTGGTTCCAGTGATGAAAAAGCTGACTAAAACAAGTTCACTTAGTGTAAATGGCCTAAATACTATTATTCAAAGATAGAGATGATCAAATTGAATAAATAAAAAAAAAAAACATGTCACTTTTAAGAAAATAGCTTTAAATATAAAGAAATGAGTTAAACAAATGGAAAATATATAGAGGAAAAAATAAAAATAAAAATAATATACCATTGGTGCATTTAAAATATTTTAGGGAAGATATTGTGAACTAGATTGTAGACACATTCACAGCTTAAATTTGAACTGTTCATGTCTTCCTCCAGGAGAGCAAACTTTGGACTGAGCCAAATCTTTTCCTAAAACATTATTAACCTCTGTTGACCTTCCTTACAATGGCTACTCCCCTTAGAACTTAAAGACAAAGACCAAACCAAATTCCTTTATAAGACAGATTAACTTCTGCCAACACTGATCATAATTCCTAACAAGTGATATTATTTCCAACGCCCTTGCAGTTTAAAATTGTACTAAAGCTGCATCTGTCTTTGGCCACTTCCTTTCCTCCATGTCTCTCTGTCTCTATCACTCTCTCCACTTTCCAGCCACCATGAGCTGAGGATGGCTCAGCTCATTTTCAAGATTTCTGAAAATTCCCATCATAATTAACCCCCAAAGAAATGTAATTTTCTTCATCTAACTAGATTGGTTTTAGTTTCTGTCAACATAAAGAAAGAATGTGTATGGTGAAACAAAGGTAAATTAGGAAAATATAATCATCCTAAGGGTTGGATTTGAATCATCTAATAATGGTACTTCAAAATACATGAAGCAAAAACTGACAACTATAAGGATAAATAGACAAATCCACAATCATAATTTGAACTTTTTCAATATTTCTTTCTCAATAATAGAATATATATGAAAAATTAAAAACCTACAGCTAATATCACACTTTATTAATGATGAAAAACTATTCTCACTGCTTCTAGTCAACATTGTTGGAAGGCACAGGCACTTTATAAAGTCAGGAAAAGGCATACTGATTGAAAAGAAATATTGTGAACTCTTCATGCCCAGATGACATGATCGTCAAAGTAGAAAGTCATAAATATAAATTCACAAAACCTACTAAAACTAAGTGATGTTCTCAAAGTCATAAAATGGAAATTTAATATTTTTAAAAATTAATTTAATTTCTATATACTAGCAATTAATAATTACAAATAGAAACTAAAAAAAAAAACCCTCACATACAGGAGCATCAAAAATATGAAATTCTCATCAATTTAACAAAACATATGCAGTACATGTATAAAATATTTCTGAGAGACATTAAAGATCTAAAATAATTGAACAAAAAATAATGAAACTATATAGTGTTTATTGATTAAAAAACAATATGGTTAAAGCATTATATCTCCCCAAATTGATCTATGGTTTCAATGTAACTTTATTCAAATTTGAATCAGGACTATTTTGTATGAATTGACTAGTGTATTCTAAATTTATATGGAAACATGAAGGATTTAGAATAGCCAATACTAGGTAGAAAAAGAAGAAAATATTTGGACACTTACAGTGCCTGAGTTAGCAATTTCTTATTTAGCAGTTAGATTTACTTAACCTAAAGTCACATTACTAAAAACAGTGTGGTATTAGCATAAAAACTATCATACAGATCAATGAGAGTGCAGAGATGGATTCATATATGTTAATTCACTTTAGACAAACAAGAGAATTCTCTGGAAAAGAGCTTTATTGAACAAAAGATATTAATACAACTTGATAGCTGTATGAAAAAAAAAAACTTGACAATGTAAAAATATAACTTTATGAACCCTAGACCTAAACATAGGGACAAAAACTGTAAAACTTCTTGAAGAAAACATAAGAGAAGCTCTTTGTCTCTCTGGGTTAGCCAATGATTTCTTGGAGTCAGAAACCATGTGCCATTCATCTCTGTGAGACAGAACCCAGCAGAGGGACTGGTGTATAGTAATATTGAACAGAAACATACCCAGTAGATAAACATTCTTTCAAAGAGCTTAGAAAGCTGATATGAGTATAAGTACTATTTCTCAATTATGCTGGGCTTTGGTCCAGAACCTCTATGAACTGTTTAATGTTGGAAGTATGGGTCCCTTAGTTAATTCTGGGAACTCAGCCTTTCCACATTCATTTGAGAATTGAGACACCTTCTAACAAAGTATCACTTTATTTGAATGACATTATTTCCATGTTTCCTTGAGCCCCACATCTTCCAGGACTGTTTTCAAATCATCCTTGACTCCATAATGGGAATTGTTGGCAAACCACATAGGTTATTTCATAGATGTGGACATGCTCTTGTCTCTAACACCCATCTGACATGCCAGGCCTTTGGCAAAAATCATGGGATTTACAGATTCTGCCCTCACTCCTTTTCTAATTCCTTCTCTCCTGCCTATCCTTTACCTGCTTCTCACTTGCTTTTATCACTTGTCTGTTTTAAGGATAAGAATAAACACAAGGTGTGAAAAACAAAAGGAATTTGGAAGAGAATAGAGAATAATTAAATGCAAAAAATAAAACATGTAGATGGATAGAGTTCTAGAAACAGAATGATAAATCTTTCAAGGAAGAGTGAAATCCAAATAAAATTGTTAAAAGCTCCATCTGTGAACACATGAGCTAGCCAGAGGGTGGGGGTGAAGTCATCAGAAGTACTTGGGTTTTTAGAGTCTTCCTATCCATGAACTAATGTACAAAATACATTATATATTTTATTAGGCATTGTTAAATTTTTTTAAAGTTATTTCTTATGAAATTTTTTCCTCTCAAAACAACTTTATGGGTAATAAAATTTCTATCTAAAATCTAGAAAAGCCTTTACATGTTATAAAGATTTTCATAGAACCTCAGCCATCTTCAGTTCTCCCTATTGAAGATGTTGCACATTTTTGGAATGGATTCAGAGAGCAGTTATGCACCATCTGTGTGCCATTTACAGTAGGAAAAAAGTATCTTAAACTATTTATATTCTGAGACTTTTTTTTATTCTTGTTGGACAAAGTAGAATCAGTTCTGGTTTCAGCAAGCAACTTGGCCTTACTAAACTTACACTCAAAGAATAGATAAATGAAATTTTTAAAAAAGCCTTGATGAAAAAGAAGTCATAATAAACCAGGTGCTCCTTGTAAGAAGTTGATGCATAAAACTGCAAGTTATCAGCCGGGCGTGGTGGCGCACGCTTGTAATCCCAGCATTCGGGAGGCTGAGACCGGAGGATCCGG
>PVLC010018581.1:0-31782 GCA_004027655.1 Graphiurus murinus
CTGGGCGTGCTGCAGCGCCACTTCTGCCTGCTCTGCACACCCCGATGAGCCGGAGTGTGCTTGTAACAAGAAGGTGCAGCTGGTCTGATCGTTCCTAGACATTGAATAGAAACCGGACAGCCTGTTTCCTGGGAACTGTGACCCCACCTTGCATTTGTAGACACATCTCCCCACCAGATGGCACCCCCTTTGGGCAGGGGGCACTCACAGGCTGTGGGCTCAAGGCGGACAGACTGTAGGATGCACTTGCCAGTGCGGGACAGCTTGTGATCACCCGCCCTGCTGCACTTCGTGGGGAGCTTGATAGGCACGGGGTGGGGCACAGTAGCACCGGGGACTCCACCGGGGCTGTGTTTTCAGTGTCTCGGGCGGTGGCCTGCCTGGGACTGTGGGTCATAAGCAGGAGCACAGGGCCACTGAGTGTGATGAGGCATCGTAGCAGAACTCGTGGGTTTTCTTCAAATACGGACTTCCCACTATGAGGCATGGATTTTTGTCTCTTAGAAAAATGATGATGGATTTTGAATGTACAATATTCATTCAGAACGATGCCATTCATCCTGAGTATTTGTACAGCACCTCCAGTGAGCCTTGTCATTGCCTAATTGCTGGGGATGTGGAATTTGACAGAAAGGCGGCTCCTGCTCTCGCACAGCTAGGCACTCAGGCAGTCTTTGAAATGCAGGCGTCATTTTCCTGCCTTCTCTCGGGAGAGTGGACAGCTTCTTCAGCAGGAACTCAAAGCCTTTCGGTTGTTTCTGCCGCAGGTCTCTCCAGGTGACACCGGGTGGGATGTCTTCAGCCTGGATTATCATGTGGACGGGCCGATTGCCACCGTAAGATCATTCTCGCCCTTGGATAACATTCACAGCTGCTGAGGTTGCCAGGCAGGTTGTTCAGAACTGGCCTCTCCAAGGGCTTCTGATGGAAGGGACCGTGACGTCTAGGGTGCACCCACTGAATGAATACTTAGACCAAAATCGTGTGTGAGATAATTATTAATGAGTGCTGAAATGCTCTATTATTTTAAGAATTCTTAGAAATATCATTTGTTCTATCATAGGTTTCAGCAAGTACTTAGTAAATGGATTGTTCATCTTGTTCCATTATTCTTAGACTGAAGCAACTAATTTAGGATAATTTGAAAGGAAGTATAAAGAGTATTTTAGGGGAATTGTATTTTTACGACTTAGATAAAATTTGATATCTAGTATTCATTTAAACTGATGAGAAAATAGCTGTACTATTGTTCACAGTGCTTTTACCATACATAAGGAAGAGTGCCCTTTGAACAGGTACACATCATCAAAGAGTGGTCAGGGGGGCTGTCTTCTTTCCTGTCTTCAGTTAAAGTGCCTCTTTCTGGTGCTCCCTTTCCCTTTACTCAGATTCGAATAAATCCTTTTTGACCATGGTATCTCTTTAAACTTACTTTAGTCGCTTTTATACCTGATGTACTGAAGAAAAGGATACTGCCTTTCTTTTCATTATTGGGAACCATATTTTGTAAACAGTAGTGTAGTTTGGCCCTCAGACCTCTTCTTTAGTGGTTCTTGGGGAGCTGGACTCCGGGCTTCCCCTCCTGCTGGTGACTTCAGCCACACTTGCTCACAGATTGGCCATCAGAGGTGTCTCCCACACCTCCCGGCTGCATGCATTGTGGCTGCAGATCAAAGCTACCACCACTTCAGCACACAGCTGCTGTTTGCCTGGTCTTTTTCATGTTCAAATTAGCTTTTTCTCTGGCTTACATCCTAAACAGTGTTTGGGAGTTACATTATACAGCATGGTGTGAAAAAGTATCTACCGTTCTAGTCTGTGTACATTTCATAGTATAAAGGGACCATGGTGGGGGCGGGGCTGAGTGGGAAGCGCTGGCTTAGCACACGTGAGGCCTGGGTTCCATCCTAACCCCAGTAAAACAGATGCCCTAGTAAAGGTGATTGCATCGATTATTCAGTCAAGTACCTGCACAAGTGGGTAAACTGAACACCGTCTAGATGTGTGATTACCTACTACTTCATAATATCACACGTCTTACCAAGAGTGCTGTGTTCAGTTGCTCATGCAGTGTTATAGTTAAAATTTCAGGTGTTTGAAGCTCCAGCTTAGTAGAGGGACCGAAGAAAAGCAGTTTATATCATGAATTCATTTCTAAAAGCACCTCTGTGACAACCTTAGTTGTTGTTTTGTCCGCCAGCCTGGTGGGTTGGTGGTAACCTAGGCTGCTGGTGGAGTGAGAAGGAAGGGCCTGTCGTTGCCTGGCAGTGCTGCCAGGGATGGTGTGGGCAGTGCTTCCTGTGCTCCTTTTCCAATTAGCTGCTCTCTTGCAGTCAGTTTACTATTTTTTAGCTTAATTGCCATAACTATAGCCATGTTGCAAATTACAAGTATTCACATGAATATTAGAGTCCATGATTTGACTCAGTAATAAAATTCAGTGGGGAATTGAAACAGCATGTAACCATTTTTTTTTTTTTTTTTGCGGTACTGGGGATTGAACCCAGCCCTATTTTTTATTCTTTATTTTGAAACAGGGTCTCACTAAGTTGTGAGGGCCTCACTAGGTGGCTGAGGCTGGCCTCGAACCTGGATCCTCCCATCTCAGCCTCCCAAATGCTGGGATTACAAGCATGCACCACCATGCCTGGCTCAGCATGTAACCATTTTTTGGTAAAAGTCTTAAGCACGTTCTCCTGGCCGCCTTTGACTAAAGATCCAAGGGACAAACAGGAACTAAACCAATATGTAAAAAGGAATGTTAACTGCTATTAGCTTTCTAAGTAAGATAAGCTGTCGTCCTAAGCACCTGATTTGTAAAACAATGCAATGATTTTCCATACCCCCAACTCTGTAACCAAAGGGTATAAAACTGGCATACACCAAAGTTCCATGCGACAGCCTTTAGGCTGCTCGTCCAGGCCAGCCCATGGCCAGCCAGAGGCCAGCCGGTGGCCGGTAAATAAAGTGACCTCTTTGGGGAAAAAAAAAAAAAAAAGAATATTAGATATAGAAATAGTTTTAGCAGAGATTAAGTTGTATGCAACTGTATACAAAAGTTACTGGAGGACTATTATATTAAAAATACCTTTAGAGTCAAGATTTTGAAGAAAACATTTTTTTGCGTTTCCTCTTTAAATTTACGTGTTACCTCTGTTTCCTTTTTCTCATTGATTGAGGTTGTCATTTCTGTGCAGAATTAGGATGGGTCTGTATCTCAGAATGATCATGGTTATGTCTTGTATAAAATAGCAGTTTTAGCTTCATAATAATTCTGTGATGATATAAAATATCAATGAAATTTTCAGATAGGTCTCTTTTGGGAAATTAATCTGAGAAATTAAAAACCGAGGCTACTGAAAATAATTAGCCAAGTACAGTCCATTAAGCATTTAAAATATTTCTGGTTCATCTTATTTTTAATGAGTCCTAAACTATCTGGATAAAATCAGTCATTAGATTTTATCCAGAATTGTATGTGACGAGGCCAACTGAGTGCACAGCTGAGGACGGGCTGTGGCGGATGTGCGGCCGGGGCCTGGCCCTGTGGGTGGACGGAGTGTCCAGCCGGGCTGGGGGCCTCTGACTGCTGTCCCTTTATCCGTTCAGACGAGGCGTCAGCATTATTTAGTGTTTCTCAGAACTTTCTTCTTCTGGAGGAGATGAAATGAAAGACCACGTAGGCAGCAAAGCTGAAGTGTGGGTGGGGAGTTTTTCCCTACAAGCACAATGGAACATGAATGTCTTCTTTTCAGAGAGTTAATATCCTTAGAAGCTGTGATTAAACTGAATTTTAAAAAATCAAATCATTTTAAATGTGCTATGGGAGATGGTACTTCAGGGTCCCCTGCTCTGTACTTACCACGTGTATAGTGAAGAATCCTTTAATCCTTTGCTCATAATGTATCTAAACTGGTCAGTCACCCTTAATTTCTGTAATTGCAAGACTGCTAATAGTGTAGGTAGTATAGCAAAATGGATAATCTTCAAAACACTTGTTTCACTTTTGGAGTACCTGCACAGCAGTTTCTAGTCACTCCTGCTGAGGTGTTTGATCATCTGTCGGTACCTAGCACGCACCAGGTACTGGCACAAACAGGCATGCAGGAGAATAAGTAGATGGTCCTTGCTGACAGGTGAGACGTGGTAAGAGTACATGAGGCGAACCCTGGATGCAGTGGTGTGCAATTCCATGCTAAAATCCAGGTGTCTGAGGAAGAGACCGGAGATGGAGAGTCCTGCAAGGCTGTGCCTCTGTCCCGGAGGATGGGGAGACGGGTAGAATAGGTTGCTGCAGGCGGACGTGCCGGGCCCCGGGGGATGAGCCAGCTCTCTGGAGCAGAGCCTGGCCTCACCTGGAGCCCAGCATGTGGCCTGCCCGGCAGTGTGTGTGCAGGGGACACTGGTGGCAGGTGTTGCTTCTTCCCTGTCACCTAGTGGACCATGGACCTGGCCCTGTCCTGCCGCACTCATGTTTATGTCAGAAAGGCGTTTGACTGCGGTTGGCAGAAACCAGTCAGTGCGTAGCACATTCTTACACTCAAACATTACGTGTGCTTGACCTGGTGTCCTGTGTGTGTATTCGCAAGACGTGGCTGCCATGAGAGGGTGGCAGGGAAGGCCGGCCTTGGAAGCAGCTCTGCGGGCACCAGGCAGAGATACCCAGAGCAGTGGGTAACCAGGAGAAGGCCACCTAAACCCCTTCAGAGTGCAGGCCTCCTGCCGGCCCTCCACCCTTGGGCTCCTGCTGGACGCGCCTCAGGAAGGCGAGTGTCAGCCCGGAGTCCGCGTCTCAGTGGGCTTTGGTCTGGGCTTGGAGGCCTCAGGGCTGTTTACTCGCCCGTTTTCCCAGGTGCATGCTTGGTACAGGAATAGCTGACTCCCGCTGTGGCCAGCCTGCCTGGGATGTCAGTAATTAGCGTGGTGGTGGGTACGCCAGTTCTCTTGAAACATGCTGTTTTCGTTGCTGCCTTCCACTGAGGCTCCTGCAGCGAGCTGTGTTTGAAGGTCGGAGCTGGGCGGGATGTGCTTGGCACGGAGGGCCACGAGCTTGTCTTCGCTGTCCTTTGCAGGTGTTTACTCGAGAGTGCATGAGCCACTACCTGCGCGTGTTCAACTTCCTGTGGAGGGCCAAGCGCATGGAGTACATCCTCACCGACATCCGGAAGGGGCACATGTGCAACGCCAAGCTCCTGAGGAACATGCCAGGTAGAGCCCTCGGCAGCGGCCCGGAGCAGTGGGGCTGGAAAGACTGGTCCTGGCTTTAGCAGGTGCCCCGTGGGTCACTAGTCTGTAGCAGTGCATACGCACGGTGTGCCCAGACCATGGCACTGCCTTCAAAATCCTGTCGTTCACATTATTCGTTAACATTTTTAATAGCCAGTTTTTAAGGAAAGCAAGCCATTGAATAAATCACTGGCTCATTCAAAACTCACATAGTGTCTTAATAATGTTTGGTGACAGTTATGTTCTATTGGGAATGTTTCTTTTGTATTTCCCTTCCCTTTCCTTTTCTTTTTGTACTGGGGATCCAACCTAGGGATGTTCTACCTCTGAGCCATACCCCAGCCCTTTTTATTTTTCATTTTGAAACAGAGTTATTTAGCCAATTTTATTGTGTGCTGGCCTCAAACCTGCAATCCCTCTTTCTCAGCCTCCCACATACAGGGATTACAGGCATGTTGTACCACATCTGCCTGGGAGTTTCTCTAATGCTTTATTTTGTCCTTAAATCAGGACATGAGAATGTTTTGTAGTATTTTACAATTTTAAGCTATAGTAAAAACTTCCAGGTGTCAGATAGTTATTTTTATTTTTATTTTTGTAGTATTGGGGATTGAACCCATAGGCATTCTACCTTTGAGATACACCCCCAGCCCGATTTTATTTCTTACTTGGAAACAAGGTTTCACTAGGTTGATGAGAGTCTCACTACTTGTGGAGGCTGTCCTTGAACCTTTGATCCTCCTGTCTCAGCCTCCCAAGTACTGTGATGACAAGTGTGCACCACCACACCTGGCTTCCTAGCCCTATTTAAAACAGGGTCTGATTAAGTTGCAGAGGGCCTCACTAAGTAGTTGAGGCTGGCTGTGAATCCACAATCTTCCTGTCTCAGCCTCCCAAGTACTAGGATTATAAGTGTGTGACACCACGCCTGGCTAGTCAAGATTATTTTAGTGTTACAAATATTGAATGATTTCACTTATGAATAATTTTGATATTATTGATTTGGTCAAAACCTTTGAGAAAGTATTTCAATAAATGTATCTGTAAAGAAAAACTAAACTGAAATGCCCATTGGTCAGTAAAAAATTATTATTATTATTATTATCTTTTTTTGTGGTACTGGGGATTGAAACCAGAGGAGTTCTACCTCTGAGCTACACTCCCAGCCCTATATTTTATTCTTTGTTTTGAAACAGGGTCTCACTAAGTTGTGGAGGGCCTCACTAAGTAGCTGAGGCTTGCTGTGAACCTGCGATCCTCAGTCTCAGCCTCCCAAGTACTGGGATCTCAAGTGTGCGCCATCATGCCCAGCTACTAAAAAGTAGTTATTAAAAATAGAAAAGAAGCAGTTGTTTGAAGAAAGGTGTCCATGATCTCTACTTACTAAGTGAGAGCTGGATCCTTGTGGAGCTACTAACGGTCCAGACAGTGACACTCCCATACAGGCTGGAGGTGGTGCACACCTGCCTGGGCTAGCTTGGACAGGGGGAGTGGCCAGTTCTCCCAGGAGAGGTGCAAGGGTAGGCGGTTCTCTCAGCTAGCTGGAAGGGAGTTTGGGCCAGTTTCTTCTGCATCCTCAGAGACGGCGGTGGGTAGATCGCGCCCTCGGTGTCGACCCTTTGGTTGGTGTTGGCCGACTTAGCGTCTGTGACCAGGCCTTGTGCCCGCCCCTGCCCGTGTGTCCCGGCGTACTCTGTCCCTGGTGTCATGGAGGCGTCCCTGTGTAGCGGCTCTCCTTCCCTCCCTCGGGTTCTTTTCAGTGTGTCGAGGACTGAGTTCTTAGGCACCTGGCTCCTGCAGTTCTGGCACACCTCTGAGTGTTGCTGCCTGGGACATCAGCTCAGCAGTGTCTGTGTGAATTTCTGTTCCTCTTACAGTACTGAGTAATGAACAGTGGGTATTGTTTTCTCTGGGTGAAAATACATGCTTCTCGTCTGGCCCTTGTGTACCTGTATCTTACTGTGCAGGGTTGACTCCCTTCTCTCGCTAGCTAGTGCTTTCCCTTCGTCATTGAGACTTCTTCCAGAACATTCTGATCACATTGTGCTGTTGCCTTGGGTGCAGTATCATTTGGCTACTTCTGTTTTCTTGGACACATGGTTTTCCCTTCAGTCTTTACTCATTTATATAATGCCATATACACTTTTGTGCACGTCTCTTTATGTGCCTCTCTGATGAGTTGGAAGTGGAATTGCTAGTTGAACAGGTATGAACTTTAGTTTTGCTTTTTGTTTACCGACACTTAGTATTTATGTTTTAACCCTTGTGCTTACTGTTAGGTTACTACTTTAACTCACATCCTCATAAGCTCGGCTCTTACCACTTGAAAGTTGTATGTCTCGCTGTGTTTTTCCTAGTATTGGATATTGCAGTCAAGCAAATTATGCATTCAATAAGTTAAAGTAGAAGTTTATTTTGTTTTATGCTTTTAAAATTGCTGATGAGGGTGAACACTTTCTTCCTTTCTTTTTGCCATTTGTATTTCTTTTTTTAGAAATTGTTTGTTGCTCTGTCTTTATGGAGGAGGGGGCATTGGTGTTCTTAGGCTAGTTTATAAAAGTTGCTTATGGCCGACAGCTTCACAAGCAGAAATTAATCAGTAGTCTTGTTACTACGGAAGACTTAGAGATGTCCTCCCAATCATAAACTCTTGGGCAGATCACAGGTGGGCCATGGAGTGCTCCGGGGAGCAGCCTGCAGAGCCCTGTCCACGTGCGCTGTGGAGGGCTCGTAGCCCAATTGAAGAATCAGCGGCCACTGACCGCTTCAGAGCGTCCTTGAGTGACGTCCACCAGCCTGATGGCCTGCTCTGCTGTGGAGTGGGCAGTCACAGGAGCGGGCCCTCACGATGCTCACCAGGAGCACTGTATCCATTTCCAATGTGTGGTCATTCCCTTTACCAGCCTTGGATGGGACAGGTCTTTTTGTTTTATATACACTTGCCATCCAGCTATATAAAACACATGGTTAGAACTAAAATGATTTGCTAGATTTACTAACCTAAACTGTATTGCTACTAGTGGCAGTTAAATTTGTATTTCAGATTGTTTCCCAAGATGAAATAGACAGTATAGGTATGTGAACTTCATTCTTCCCAGCCTCTGTGTGGTGGGCAAGGTGCAAACAGCCCCTGCCCTTTTGAAAGAGTGTGCAAAACAATTGCCTTTTCATCCTTCCTAGAAGCAAACTTGGCCTCTTGTGTTCTTGAAGATGAAGAAAAATGCCTTCATCCTTCAGGAAGCACTGCCCTGAACCCAGTGCAGTGAGGACCTCACACAGCCGGATCCAGAAACTACATTTCTTTTCATTCCCTCGGGGGAAGACATTCACTTGTTTGTTGAAATAAGAAAGAATGTTTAGACACTGAGTTTTTAGAGAATCATAAGCGTGTTAATTCTCTGAAGTGGCTGCTGATAGGGAACAGTGGTTAGTGGCGGTTTAGTGTTTACATTTTAACTTTAAGATAATAGAACTCTACTAGCTTAAAAGAAACGTAAATAATAATTATGTTTAAAATTAGTTTGTACACTAAGCACCAAATTATCCCTTGACTAAGTGATAATAAAAGGCACTGATTTTTCCCTATCCTTTCAACTCCTGCTGAACGAGACCATGCTTCCCTCGCGGTGTGGGGACGAGGCCGGCTGCCTGCTGAGGCCGGCGTCTGTCAGGAGCCCTGTGGGCCCGCAGGCGCAGGCGCAGACTGGGCGGAGGCAGGCACCTCCCACGCAGGCGTGGCGGAGTCTCACCCTCAGTTGTACCTCCTCCTGAGACCCAGTATGGGGACTGGCTGGTCCAGGTATATTTTAATACATGTCTGGGCTGTCTGACTCTCAAGAGGGTTGGAAAATAAAAATGGGGCTCTTGGAGAAAATGGGTGAAGAATTAGCAAACAGGAATGGAGGATGTGAGGTGTGGCGTGATGTTTGGATTCAGTGCTGGGAATCAGGTGCTTGCAGGATTGTCGGGAAGACCGAGCGGCTGGCCCTGGGGCTACCTGTCCCATTCCTGTCCCCTGAGCTGTAGGTGTCACTGCTCACGGCGGGTGGCTCAGGCTGGCATTTGCTGCTTGTGGAGTTCAGCTGGTGGAGGAGCCTGTCCCCTCTGGAGCTGAGCTGTATCGAAACCCGGAAGACGAGGACGCCTTGGTCTCCCAGGAGTTCAGCTGGTGGAGGAGCTTGTCCCCTCTGGTGCTAAGCTGTATCGAAACCTGGAAGATGAGGGACGCCTTGGTCTCCCAGGAGTTCAGCTGGTGGAGGAGCCTGTCCCTCTGGAGCTGAGCTGTATCGAAACCCGGAAGACGAGGGACGCCTTGGTCTCCCAGGAGTGAAGCTGGTGGAGAAGCCTGTCCCCTCTGGTGCTGAGCTGTATCGAAGCCCGGAAGACGAGGGACGCCTTGGTCTCCCAGTGTCTGTGGTCCAGGAGACGTGGTGCAAGGGAGTAGGAACGGGCCCTTCCTGCCCCGCTGTGCCTCTGCGCCTCTCGCCCCGTGCCTTCACTGTGCTATGCTCAGCAGCAAATGGCAGTAGGGACAGTGGTGTCCACCGTCAGGGGGTTGGCGTTAGTGAAAATCGTGACAAGCCAAGGGGCAGTCAGGCTGGCCTGGTTGGTCTCCGTCACCTCTAAGATAAGCACTATGTCGTGTCCTGACTCCTCAGAATGTGTCTGAGCCGACCTGCTGCTGCTGCTGCGAGGTGCAGCGCGGCCGCACAGCATGGGCTTCGCCACGACTGTCCTCTGCATCTCGGGGACTGCGAGAGTCTTCTGGGCGGCACTTGGTGCCAGCCATGGGCTTGCTTGCTCGCCTTTGGAAGAGTGTGCGAGGGTCTGCGAGAGGTGTGAAAGGCAATGAGGAGGAGCTTGATGTCACTGTGCAGGTAGTCCTTGTGGAGAGAATGATCCAGTTCCCCGTCCCTGTGGGAGCTTCACGAGAAGCGTGGGCCTGCACGGGCCGCAGGGCTGGAAGGGAGCCTGGCGCAGGACCCTCGGGGTCGGTGTGTGGCCGCGGCCTGCTGTGCGCTGTTGTCTTTCATGGTGACACAGGCAATAATGGCGTACCTTACAAAGACAGCGCCGTAGATGCTTGGTGAGACGGTGTCTTAAAAATCCAAGTTTTTCTCCTTAAAAATTTCTTTGTGTGTTTATCTCCCTTTGTACATGGATGAGTCTTCAATAATTTTAGAGATGAAAAGTACTCCTGACTCGGGCATAGTCACCAATCCAGAGGCTGGGGCTTCCCGGCGGGGGCTGGTGTTCTCGCCACCCCCTGCCACCTGGCTTTGTAACCCGCTGCCTCAGTTTCCCCACTTTGGGCATGGGCTGGTGATAGCAGTGACTGCCCAGGGTTGTCAGGATACAGCTGCACAGAAGTCCTTAGGACATGGCCTGGCGCAAGGGCACTGAGGAGACAGCCTTCTCCGTGGCACGGGTGTGGTGAGGAGCAGAATGGCGAGTGATCAGAGACTGAGCACAGACGTGGAGGAGCCCGGGCCTTGAAGCGCCGTGTGGACCCGGAGCACGGAGGGAACACGTCGCTCGGACTTGGATCAAGTCATTTGAGATGTCATAGCATCAGGAGGACTTTGAGGCCGTGAAGGAAACTGCTGTAGGACATTCCTTCAGAATTCTCCCTGACTGCTGAAGTAGGCACCTCCGGGCAGGTGCTCCTGGCCTACAGCGCGGCTGTGTTCCAGTCACACTTGTCGCTCTCCCAGCAACCTGGAGAGGGCAGCAGAGAACTACAAATGACGAACAGCTTGTAAACAAACCAAGGAAGTAACATGAGAAAAATGAGGGGGTTTTCCTCCACGAGAAAAGTCTAGTGAAGATTCCAGAAACTCAGGTTTAAAGGAACAATACAAACGGGTTTTCCTGGAATTGTGCGTCTTCTATTATGTGTGGAAAATTAACTTGGAACTAGAAAAGAGATATTGAGCACACACAAAATGTTTCTGCTAGGTCCTGACAGATGGTGGCAAGAGTAACCTGCTTAGCAGAGCGTTTGCAGGAGGAGGAGGAGCATGGTGCCGGTCCGTTGTGTGGCGCTTTCCCTGGGGAGTTGTCGGGAGAGGCAAGTGTGGCCCGTACAGTTGTCCTGAGCCTGGAAAACACATGGTGCTGCTCGCTGTGAACGTGTGTGCGGCGTGCATCTCAGAGACGTTTCAGCATGGGGGTAGAGAGGGGAGGTTCAGAGATGTCGCTGGAGAAAAGACGCTGGACAGTTGGTTGAACAGTGAAAAAGTCCACCAGAGCACCTGTGAAAACCTCCCATAGCCGGCACATAAACCCAGAGAGGTCAAACCCGAGGAGAAAGAGCTCAAGGGGGGGAGCACATTCCCGGATTCGGTGAGTGTTCCAGCGTGCACGGAGGTTCTGCAAGGGGAGGCACCCGGCCTCGGAGCGTCCCCTGTAGACCTGGGGTGCGAGGTCACGCTCTGGGTCAAGGCCCAGCTGGGGCTAGGGACGCGCATCCGCGTGCTCTGGAGGCGCTCTGGAGGCTCTCCCCACCGTGCCGCAGCTGAGCACCCATGAGACAGCGCCTTACTGTGTTGCCGCTGCTCCCCGGGCCTGGTGGAACAGGCCCAGGGTATCGGTTAGAAACCGTATTGGAGGAGAGGAAGGCACACTCGCCTTCAGACGGGCTGCGAAGCACAGCCTGTTCTTGGGTGCGTGTTTGCCACGTTGGTGGACGAGGACTCCTCCCATGGCCAACCTTTGATGTGGGAGCACTCTTCTCTGCCGAAGGGCTGACAGCAAAGCGGCGGCAGCGTGGGGTGAGGTGCTCCTGGTCAGCAGTCGCAGAGGTGAGACCGCGCCTGCAGCTGCACACGCAGAACTCAGCGTTGAACTGTCTGTGGGCTCAGCCGGGAGCACTGAGGAGGCTTCCTGGCGCTGTGAAATCCGGGCACGGCGGTGACCCAGGAGCACGGGGGGAACCCTTGCGACACCTCCTCGGCCCCCTTCCCCCCCTCCCTGCCGTGGCCAGGGATAGCGTGTCAGTCTCCTCCTTTTAAAGATCCATTGAACCTCCTGAACACGTGCAGTATTTGAGCTGTCATCGTTTCTCTCTAAGGGAAACTGCCTCCTTGACAGCAGATTCCTTTTGTCTTTTGAAACTTGTTTTTTAAGCATTTTCTGTTACTGCCAGATGATTTTCACGTAGGCTTTCGTGCCTTCTCTTCCCTCACAAGAAGTGTGGTGTGTCATCCTCCCCATCAAGCCTGGTCGCCTCTGCTCTTGGAGTCTCGCCTGCTCCCTGGTGTGGACTCCGGCTCCTCTGAGGCCCAGACGAGCTGCGGAGCTGCAGAGCGAGGTTTTCCAAATGTGTGGCTGCCCATCTCCAGACCGTAGTAGTGTTTAAGTAATCCGTGTGTCTGTGCACGACTTATGTATGTGTGCAGGTGTGTGCTTGCCATTTGTTGAAGAGTTTAAATTTTTATAAGACTTGGGGTCACTCCTCTCCCTTCTCTCTACAGTGTCACTCAATCCTTAGCTTGCAGAAAGGTGTATTATTCTCTAAAGTATCAGCGCTTTATTTGGGAGGTCAGTCCCACACGGCTGGTCACGTGTGTTAGTGACCTGGGGCTGCGTGATAAAGAACCACAAACTGGGTCACTTAGCAGCAGAAAGTTTCACGTCACAGTTCTGGAGGCTGGAACCGGAAAGCAAAGGGGCAGCCAGGCCAGCCCTTGGAAGAGCTGCCCTCCCCGCCTTGGCTGCAGGCGGCCCGGGCTCCAGCTCTGCCTCCGCCAGCACGTGGACCTCTCCCTAGTGTCTGGAGCCAACATTGGATTAGGGCCCGCACTAGTGACCTCATCCTATGTGATAGAGTACTTTTAGAAGCATACATTTCCACTGTTGCTTTTTACACACCTCACGTTTATCCCCCTCCTGCATTTCTTGCTCAAGAAGGGGCAGGGGCTGTTTTCTTGAAGAACTGCCTGCATAACACATCTCTGAGGTAGCCTGGTAGCAGGATGAGGGTACTTGGAGAGGGAACAGAAACGAGTCCAGTCTGACCAGTGCGGTCATCCTGTTGCCGTCCTTCCAGTGACCGGCCCGTCCTGTTTGGAATGTTGCTGTCCACTATGTAGCAGTACTGTGGTATGACTTTGAACAGAAAGTTAAACGTGGAGCAGAGCGCTCTCCCGAGGCCGGGCCTTCACAGAGCACGGTTCTGGGCTCACCTTGTCCCCTTCACGAGCCCATCCTCCTTGCAGGTGACGGGGCCAGTCAGTCCTTAAGGAAGTGCTCTTTTGATCTCAGAGTAGCCAGGGAACCATAAAGTAGTGCTGGTGTTTATTCATGATGCCGAGTTTTTAATGAAATAAAGCTTTATTCACTGTCAAACACTGTTGTTTCATGCCATTTCTTAGTAGGTCCCTGTACTTGGTAAAGTAACACATGACCACGCCATTAGGTAGCTAAATGGCACAGAAACTGATGATGGACAGGTTGCTTCCTACTGAAGGGCGCGGAACTAAAGCTGGCGATTCTTGGCCACGGTGACTTGCAGGTGGGCGAGTGAAAGCACCGTCGCGAGCCGAGGCCCCTTGCTGATGTTGCTCTGCTTCTCTTGCAGAGTTCTCTGGGGTGCTGCATCAGTGCCACGTGCTGGCCTCGGAGATGGTGCACTTCATTCATCAGATGCAGTATTACATCACATTTGAGGTACGCTGCTCTACCGCCGTTCCTAGTTTGAATCAGTGATATGAAAATACTGCACGAGGAAGAACTTTATCCATGTCTCAAACCCTCCTTTCCAGGTGCTTGAATGCTCCTGGGACGAGCTTTGGAACAGAGTCCAGCAGGCCCAGGACCTGGACCACATTATTGCAGCCCATGAGACATTTCTGGACACCATCACCTCCCGCTGCCTGCTGGACAGCGACTCCAGGGTGAGAACGGCAGGGACAGGTGTCCTTCTGTGCAGCCGCACTGTCAGGCGTTTAGACGTTTTTATTGAGTTTGATCTTTGAGGTTCATTGTTTCTGAATGGGTTGAACCACAACATGCTCTGATGTGCCTCAGTGGCGGGGAGCAGCATGGCCCTGTGGGGTTTAGAAGAGAGAAAGGCATCACGGACTGTGGTTCTGAGCTGTGGAGGATGAAGAAGCGAGACCTCGGGGGGGGGTTTTACATGCTACCGCGGAAGCCTTCGGGCCTCGCCGGGGCTGCTTCCAGCACCTGCATCACCTCACGTTCCTGCTCCGGAAGACGTCTTTTTAGAGCTTTTATGTTGTATAAACTTCAGGATATCCAGATTAGCCAACTAGAGCCAAGAAAATAGGGTTTTGATAATGCGGATTTTCATCATTAAAGCATTATTGATCTATATGTTAAAAAGTTGCTGAGATCAAAGATGCTTCTAAAGAGATTATTTTTATGTTTTTATAAGTATGTTTAAATAACCACCAAAGTAGCTTTAAGATTCTTTGAACATAATTAGTAATTTAAGGAGGAGTTTGTAGAGTTTGTGGGCCTTTTACCTCTGTTATAGTTCCTAGACTTAGTCTCTGTTGGGCTAGAAGTACAGCAGGTTGTAGGTTAACGTGGTAGCAGAGCACTTAATTCCCTCCTGGGCTGCTTACTCTAGTGTCCACAGGTGAGATCACCACATCAGACAGGTCGCCCAGAGGTGACAGACTGAGGCTGAGTTCCACTTCATGGCTTCTGACTCCAGTGTTGTTTAAAAAGGGCGTGGCACTAGTGTCTTTTCAGTAGATTTGGGAGAGTTAAGTTATATACTACACACTGGCACGTAGGTATTAGCTGCTACTTCTTAAAGCACTTAAAAGCTGTGTTGTGTGTATGTGCACGTGTGCATGTGTTTTACAGTGGTCTTTGTAACCACTAGATTTACTACTTTTCAGAAAATGTTGGGACTACTATAGCTTATGCCAATACCCCACCTAACTTCTGACCGGACAGCGCTCCATGGCACTCACGGTGTGGCCTTTAGCCCTTGTTGAAAATGAGTCTTGTGTGAAACAAGTTGATGGTCAGAGTTCTTGTTAGCAGGTTGCCACTGACGGCAAAAATCCAAGGAAGAAAACATCCTGCTTGTAGCGCAGTGTTCTCGTGGAAGCGGGTGTGAGTGAGTTGGTGCTAACCAACTTCATTACAGGATCCTTGCCAGAGGCCCCATAGTTCCTGGAATTGTGCTTACTGAGGTTTACTCTTTTTTTGTGTGTGTGTGGTACTGGGGATTGAACCCAGGGGCATTCTACCTCCGAGCTATACCCCCAGCCCTATTTTTTATTCTTTATTTTGAAACCGAGTCTCACTCAGTTGCAGAGTGCCTCACTAGGTAGCTGAGGCTGGCCGCGAACCCAGATCCTCTGGTCTCAGCCTCCCAAATGTTGGGATTACAAGTGTGCGCCACCACGCCTGGCAGGTTTACTCTTAATATGATGACCTGTTTAAAGTAATCACTTGAGGTGTTTTCTAAAGAAGAAATCTATTCTATAAAACAAATGAAGTATTCCATTATTGACACAGATCATCTTAAGTGTAGTATTTTTATTACATCGCTTGCTAAGAACACCAAGACTCTTCTGCTAACACATAGTTTTGAAGTTGGAGGTCGTGGCACGGCAGTTTCTGGTGTGTGTGCAGTGTCGAGAGAAGTCCTGACTCACCAGGGTGCGGGTGCAGAGTGCTCTTGCAGCACCGTGTGCGCAGCTCCTGTACCCATGTGCACACACCTGGCTCCTGTAGTGAGCAGCAGCAGACCGCCTCAGAGGTGCACGGATTGTTCTAAAGATAATTTGTTTCTTAAGTGCCTGCAGTAAGGAACTGAGAGATAAAGCCCTATTTAAAAAGAAAAGTAAGCTATCACCGTCTTTTGTTTTACTTTTTTTGTCATAAAAAAGACCCCTCCCGAAGGACGGAAGAGGTTTTGAGAACGGTGTTCTCTGTATCATCCACACAGTCGCCTAACATTAGGAGCAGCCTCTCTTAATCAGATCCTCTGTCCTTTGCTCAGTCAAGTCTCCACTTTTTATTGTTGCCGAGTGATTTGAAGACCCTGTTTCATACAATTGCCTCAATGTAAATGAGAGAAAGCATGCACTTTTCATTTTGCGATGTGAGTGCCCTGGAAGGCACTTAGTAAGTACCCATGTCAGTTGTGTTTCACTGAGACCAGCATTAGTTCAGCCACTTCTGGTGCTCCTGCAACTTAGTCGCTACCCCTCATAAAGGAACATCTTTGGGCAGAGCAGTGTGCGCGTCCACAGGCATGGGTGCTGGGGACGTCTCCTTGACCGTGGAGTCCTTCTGGCAGTGGGGTCAGCATAGGCCCTGGGCGTCTCCCCAGACCAGACCAGGAGCCCGCCCAGTTCTCCAGGTTTCTCTAAGCTTATGGGTGCGGCGCTCACACCGTTCTCCTTTACGCTTCCTGCACATCCTCAGTTACCTGCTGCAGTGTGGACTTTGGCTGGTCTGGTGCCACTGACATCTTTACTTTGATCTTTGGTCCACTTCTCTCTTGATGTCATGAGACCGAGAGAGAGCTCACTCCCATGAGGACTCCCAGTCCCTGGAGAGCAGCACCGTCCCTTCCTGGGGGCCAGTCCTCATGACCAGACACTTGCAGGTGCCACCTTCACCACGTTGTGTCACGGGCCAGATTTCAACATGCGTTTTGGAGGGGATAAGCCATAGCAAGTATCTTTTTTTGTAATTAGAAATATTTCATTAAAAAAGCTAAGCATGTTGAGGTTCTATTAATAAAAAATGGTCACTTCTCTTCAGGTACTTTTAAATCAACTCAGAGCTGTGTTTGATCAAATTATTGAACTTCAGAATGCTCAAGATGCAATATACAGAGCTGCTCTGGAAGAGTTGCAGAGACGATTACAGTTTGAAGAGAAGAAGAAGCAGAATGAAGCAGAGGTATGGTTTTCCTACTAGTGGGTTTATCAGCTTTAGTAACGAACTTCTTGCAAAGTGGCAATAAACAACTTTCCTGCTGAGGTCTTCATGCAAGTCAAGCCTGTGTTTGTGTCCCCACCTGCTTTGGGTCCTAGGAAGTTCTGACTACTTTAAA
This sequence comes from Graphiurus murinus, assembly GCA_004027655.1. Classification (NCBI taxonomy): domain Eukaryota; kingdom Metazoa; phylum Chordata; class Mammalia; order Rodentia; family Gliridae; genus Graphiurus; species Graphiurus murinus. Next base: position 17,279 of record PVLC010018581.1, read on the forward strand.
TATGGTGTGGTCACCCCCCACGATCATCTTCATATTTTTTTTTTTTTTTTTTGCGGTACTGGGGGTTGAACTCAGGGGCATTCTACCTCCGAGCTATACCCCCAGCCCTATTTTTTATTCTTTATTTTGAAACTGAGTCTCACTAAGTTGCGGAGTGCCTCACTAGGTAGCTGAGGCTGGCCTCGAACCCGGATCCTCCGGTCTCAGCCTCCCGAATGCTGGGATTACAAGCGTGCGCCACCATGCCCGGCTCATCTTCATATTTTAAAGCAGAAAAAAAGATAGGAGTATTTGTGAGGATCAAAACTCTCCTCCGAGTCGAGCTGCTGGCGTTGTCTTTTCCGGCATCCCCAGAGTACGCCCTGCGCTGCACCCCTCTGCCCTGAAGCGCAGGGGTCACACGCCCGCCTCCCCTGCAGATACATGAGCCGGTGTCTGCACTAAGGCTGTTTCCATCAATCTTCCTAGCGTGTGTTCTCAGACCTGGGACTGGGGAGACACGTTAAGCCAGCCTGGCTGTGTATGGGATTTCTTATGTTTGCTGTGATTTAGACCATGCTTTGCTTTTTCAAGATGTTTATTCTTGGGGTGCTCAGAGCCTACGATTTGCTTAGCCTGGCTTTTGCCCATTGTTTACACACGGCGTGTGCTTGGAGACCGGTGTGGCTGGACAGTCCACGGTCACTGAGTGCCCAGGGCATTTCTCTGGCTCCCATTCTGTTGGCATTGCTGCTTCAACTCATGACTCAGTGGCTGGTCAGTGAGTCTCAAGAGCCCCAGTGTTGTCGGCACAGTGTTCTGGGCTTGCCCAGCACCCCCGCAGGCAGCCGCATACCACCCTCACTCTGTAGCTCTCTGGCGTCGTGCCTCTGGCTGCCCTGACTGCTCCAAGAGGTAGAGGTCCATACTCCTGATGCACGCCAGTCATTTAACGTCTAATTAATATTCAGTGAATGCTAGTCACTGCTATCCCCTGTAAAATTCTCACCTGTCCCCAGAGAGCTTAACGACCTCAAAAGCTACAAAGCCAGTTGGCCTCTAGAGTTGTGACATCGTGGAGACGAAGGTTCTCACGGGCGCCATCCTTCAGCGTTGGAATGGGACGGCCACGTAACAAGTGCAGGCTCATTCAGCATGTCTTACTCAGATATGCTAAGGGTGCCGCAAGAGGTGAAAGCTGAAATTGTACCTGCAGAATTATTTAAATTCGAAAGGCAAGATAATTGTTGCAGAAACCGTTTTAGACCTAAGGTCCACTGAAGCTCTGAAGAGATTGTGAGCTGACTCGTAAGCGGGTTTCAGAACCCTCCTGCAGGCGCCTGCGGGGGGCTTGGCTCTGCCTGCAGTACCGCTGCTACTCTGTCTTCTCGAGCTGCCGCTGAGGAGGAGTACTCCTCCTCCACTCCTTCAGTTCCTGGCTCTTCTTCCTTCCCACTATTCTTCTCAGAACGCCTACAGTTATTATGATTTTCCAATTCAGATATAGGAGAGAGGGGCTTTTACTTCTTTCATTTTTTTTTTTTTTTATAAAAACGCATGTATTGAAAATCTTGGTTTCTAGCATGAGCATACTTTGTCATTTGCTGTCTTATGATACCCACACCCATACACTCAACTGTCTCACAATCATGCTACTGTCACCAGCAATACAGTAATTGATACAGTAACTGGAAAAAATAGTTTCACTATTTTTGCATTTTTCCCCCTTAGACTCTATCCCACTAGGTAAGTGCATTCAAACTCATAATGCCCCTTGAAAGGATCATTTTCATAAGGTTATACCACCAGCTAAATATACAATTACATTGATTGGTTTCATGTTTGTTTTTAATATTTTGGGATTGCTTATTAACTTATGAACAAAATTGAATTTAATTATGGAAGGTATTTGATTCCAAAGTCAAACTTAAAGCATTTAGCCAGTTCAGTGACTGTAGTCTCTCTCATGGACACGGATGTAAAACTCAAACTATTAGCAAACTGGGACGTATCAAAAGGAAATATGTTCTACTGTGTTTAAACTTATTCTGGGACCACAAAGCTCTTTGTATTATTATAAAAACACTATAATTCACATTTGTAAACTAAACCTGGAAAGCCATTTATTACCAAGGAAAATCTGCTAAGCGATTTGCATGGAGGTCTCCAGCACTGTTTTCCTTGTTGGTGCAGCCCAGAGAAGGTTATTCCCCGAGATGGAGTGGGACACAGCGCTGCGCCACCTGTGCTGCTGCTGCTGCTGCCTGTGCCCTGCACTGAGGGAAGGAGATGAAAAGGGAGAGGAGGAAGCCTATCTTCTTTCTGCAAAAGTTGTGATTGTGGGCATAGAAAATCCAAACTAATCTCCTGTAAATTGTTGGAATGAATAAGTGAATTGATCAAAGTGCCTGGAAACAAGGTTAATGTACAACAGTCAATTTTATTTCTGTCAGCAAGAAACAATGGGATATTAAAAGAAATACTCAAAGAAAGAATATTAAAGTTACCCTATAAGGAACGTTGTGAACCCGAGCCCGGCAGCCTGCGGTGTCAGGCCAGACCTGCCTCCGCTGTGTCTGTGGGTGCAGTGTTGTGACCGAGCCCCCGCTGGTCTCTGCTTGTCTGTGGTTGCTCTGGGCTCAGGCAGCAACAGCTGAGTGGCTTTGACAAAGACCGTGTGGCCCCAGGTGACCCTAAAACATTCAAGAGAAAGTGTAAGGACTCCTGCTATCTGCATCATGGAGAGACCATAGAGGGACATACGTATGCATCGGAGAATTGAGGGATGGAGTCGCATGATCCCTTTTCTAATCCCAGTGGCTTTATTTGCTTTGTCTTTATAGTGGAAATTAATAAACCATTGCTAAAATTTATGTGGAAATAAGGCCTGGAATAGAAGAAAGACAGTTGAGGGAGAAAAAATGAAAGGGAATACATTTATAATTGTGGATACATGTACAGCCAGCTCCGTATCTGGAGGTCAAGAACGTTTGGGAAGAACGTTGCACCTGCTTTCAGTGGATGCGGACTTTTCCTTGTCCTCACTCCCCGAGCCCCACAGCACAGTAGCTGTTTGCATAGCGTTTACAGCACGCTAGGTATTATAGGTAATCTAGAGGTGATTTAAAGAATGTGGGAAGATGCGTGTCATCTCTGCAAACCCTACACATTTACTAAAGTAAGGACTTGAGCATCCTTGGATTTTGGTATTGACTGGGCGTCTTGGAACCCATCCCCACTGCTACCGAGGGAGGACTGTGTACTGAAGACTTAATTATAGTAATTAAGAGACTGCTGTTGGCTCAGGGGAGTGTCCAGAAATGGCCACAAGGTCATGCAGAGGTGAACAGAGAAGAGAGGGGAAGGGTGATCAATAGACGTTGTAGACAAGTCTTCTAGAAGCTGTTTCCTGACTCTACTGCACACATGCAGAGAAAACAACTGTGCAGCGGGATTTACATCTACACATGACTACCTTGTTAGGTGACTACCTCAGCTTTCAGAAGGTTGCAGGAACAGTGTCATGGCAGCGAGGCAGACCTTCCTTTCACTCGAGTCCTCCCTCCCTCCCTCCCTCACTTCCTTTCTTTGTGTGTGTGGTGCTGGAGATTGAACCCAGGGGTGTTATACCTCAGAGCCACACCTAGCCCTTTAAATTTTTGTTTAGGAACAGGGTCTTGCAAGGTTGCTGAGGCTGTCCTCAAACCTGTGGTCCTCCTCTTTTAGCCTCCCAAGTGCTGGGATTACAGGCATGTTCCACCACTCCTGGCTCCTTACATTGGATTTCACAAGCACTAATTATAAAGGAAATCAAGATTGATTTTTATGTTAGTTAGTAATGTCTACTCACCAGAGATTCTTAAGCCAGAGCTCAGAGAAGCTCATGCAGGTGATATCTCATCCAGAATGTATACAGCACTTCTGCAAACCAGTAGACAACCTCATTCAAGATGCACCCTAAAGCTGGGTGTGGTCGTGCATGATTGTAGTCCTAGTACTTGGGAGGCTGAGACAAGAGGATTGATCGTAGGTTCACGGCCAGTCTCAGCTACTTAGTGAGGCCCTCTGTAACTTTGGAACTTTGAACCGACCCTGTTCCAAAATAAAGAATAAAAAATAGGTCTGAGTGTGTAGCTCAGAGGTAGAATGTCCTGGGTTCAATCCCTGGTACCATACACACACACACACACAAAACCCCAAAGACCCCAAATTTATGAAAAGGTACCCTCATCAGGCCAATCTTGATTAAAAACCCCAATGACCCCCCCCCCCCCGCCTTAGCTGTTGGTGAGGAAGTGAGGCCTTGTCATGCACTGCTGCTGGAGGGCGCGGCTGCTTTGGGGTGCGGGCAGTGCTGCATGCTGGGTTCAGGAGCTCTCGAGGCCAGCATCTCGCTCCTGGGCTCACACCAGCAGCACTGCGTCCTCACTTGCTCCAGCTTGTCCTGGGAGGAGCAGCTTCTGGAGGAGCCTCCTGTCCTCCTGAGGGGGTGGTGTGGGTCACCTGGAGATAAGTTGTTCTGCAGTTGGTTTATGGGGTTTGGACTTTTTTTTCCCCTGTGGTTTAGAGATTGAAAAAGGCATTTTACCTCCTAACTATACCCCCCAGCCTGTTTTATTCTTATTTTGAAACAGGGTCTCACTAGATTGATGAGAGTTGCTACTTTTGGGGGCTGTCCTCAAACCTGCATTTCTTCTGTCTCAGGCTCCCAAGTACTAGGATTACAAGTATACACCACCACACCTGGCAGTTTTATACTTTTTTATATGCATCACACTACAGTTAAACAGCATATTTAAAGATTTTGTTTAAGGTTGGTGGCGTAGCTCAGTGAGCATGCATGAGGCCCTGAGTTTGATCCCCTGCTCCCTTGTCTACCTACACACACACACACACACACACACACACACACACACACACATTGTATATTTTATTTTATTTATTTTTTTTGTGGTACTGGGGATTGAACTCAGGGACATTCTACCTCCGAGCTATACCCCCAGTCCTACTTTTTATTCTTTATTTTGAAACAGAGTCTCACTAAGTTGCGGAGGGCCTCACTATGTAGCTGAGCTGGCCGCCAACACAGATCCTCTGGTCTCAGCCTCCCAAATGCTGGGATTACAAGTGTGCGCCACCACGCCCGGCTCACACATATTGTTTAAAAGAAATAAAAGACAAAGGCTGCTGCTGGGGGAGAAGAAATGGGAAGGGGGTGTAAATATTATAAATATTGTGATCTTTCCATCTCTTACGGCCAGACATCAACAGGTACTTGTTTAAAGCTCATAAAGCAAGTCAAACGGGCATAAATATGTTAAGTTGTTAAGTAAGTATGAAGGCCATTTATTCTACTTTTGGGTGCCTGAAGGCAGGATAGCAGTCCCTGTTGCCCAAGGTAGATCTCTGTGCCCGAGGACATAGATAACTTACGCAAGTGGTGTTTATGAGGCGCAGTTACAGAGGCAACCATGAGAACAAGCTGCCAGTCCTGCAGGTTACCAGAAGGACCCTCGAAGACACTAGAATGCGCATCCCCAGTGTGAAGAGGGAGCGGGGAGCAGGCGTGTCTGTCACATCAACAAAGGCGACCAGGCTGAGCCCTCGTAATAATAGAAAGGTCCTTCAGGAGAGAGTATGCATGGCACCCCTGGCTGGGTGGCTCCAGCTGAGGGCTGGGGTCCTGATGCAGATGGGAGGTCAGGGTTAGGAGAGACTCAGAGCAGAGCGATGCAGAAAACACGGGAAGGAGAGACTGGAGGGAGTGAGCAAAGCAGGTGAGATTGTGCACACCGTGTCGGACAAGACAGGAAGTGCGCCCTGTGAGACAAGCTGCCCATCCCGATGGGAGGGGAATGGCGGGGCTCTGCAGTGGCACACAGTGGCCTTCAGCACCCATCGGCGAGAGCGAGGGGACAGGACAGCCCAGGAGCGAGCACTCTGAAACGAGCAGTACAGGCCAGCCACCTCAGAGCATGAGAGAGCAGCCACGTAAATAAGGAAGCTCCACAGCCCTCAGAGCTTCCACTGGCGAACTGGAGAGAACGCAAGCGAACTAGCGTCCCACCAAGAAGTGGAAAAGCAGCACTAAAGCAGACCTAGAGAAAGCCAAGGACAACTCAGTAAGGAGGAAAGCAGAAATAATAGATTAGAAGACAAAAAAACAGAAGCTAGAAACATCTAGAAGTTATTCTGTCTGGATTGACAAAAGGTGGTGGGAAATAAAATAAGCTCTTGTCTACTCTACCAGCTAATGGAAGGAAAAAGAACAAACATAAAATCAGTGACATGGAAGCATACTGTTTTGCTTGGGTCTGTGGAAATAAATCTATGTATGTGGAGGAAACTAATGATTTTCTCTAAGTGTCGAAATCAGCCCAGAAGACAACGTGGATTCTGAACAGAACACCTAGAGGAGAACTAAGTTGCTGAGGAGCCCTACCACCCGAGGGCCGGGTGGACATGCTGAGGCACGCCTCCCCCAGTCCCTGATGCAGCCAGGGCCCTTTCCAGATCCCGGCAAGGAGACAGCCAGGCTCAGGAAGAAGGAACAGTCAGCACTACAGATATTGATGGGAACAGCTTAGATAGAATCTGAGTGGGGGAAAAAAAAAAAAAAACAAAAAAACCTAGGTGAAGTGGCTCACACCTGTAATCCCAGTCCTTGGAAGACTGAGACAGGACGATTGCGGGTTCGAGGTCAGTCTCAGCAACTTAGCAAGAACCTCAACAACCTAGCGAGGCCCTGTTTCAAAATTAAAAATAAAACAAAACAGCTGGGGGTATAGCTCAGAGGTAGAATGCCCCTGGGTTCAGTCCCCAGTATGACATAAATAAATAAATAAATAAATAAATAAATAAACTAGCAGAAATTTCAAGAATAATTTGCCAAGGATAGGGTTCATTTTGGAAATGCTAAGCGACGACTTCAACAATTCCTATATATGCTGGTTGAAAAGATAGTCAAATTCCTCATTGATTGGAAATTAATAGATCAGACAGGCCCACCTGTGGTGAAAACTGCCCGCGTGAGGGACCTGCCGAGGCAGCTCAGAGCATCCACGTTCTCTGGGACCAGGTGGTGTGCTCACCGCAGCAGGTCGTGGTCAGCTTGGGATGAGTGCGAGAATCGCCACGGCTCGTGCCATGGCTGTTAAAGCCGCCAGGCGCCAGAACACTAAACGCGGTACTTTTGGTTCCTCAGGGCCAGTGGGGAGTGACGGCAGCCGAGGAAGAGGAGGAGAACAGGAGGATTCGGGAATTTCGAGAGTCTATACCAAAAATGTGTTCGCAGCTGCAGATACTGACGCACTTCTACCAGGTGCGTGTTGGGGTGTGGCTGCCTTGCTGTTCTCTGTAACTGACAGTTGCTGGAGGGCCCCAGTTCTGCAGCTTGGCTCTGGCGTGGGTGGAGGTGAGCAGTGGCCATGAGGGACCCCACCCCCAGGTCCTGCTGGACCGCCAGGTGGCTGTGCAGCCAGAACCAAATCCTCCCCGTGGCTGTGCTGCGCATGCCGGCGGGGCAGCTGGCCCTGCTGTTGCTGCGAGACGCTGCCCTGCATGCCCGCCTGCCCGGGCCTCCCTCCACGTGGTGGGCCTGGTTGTCCTCCTTCCACTTCCCAGTCGGGTGGATAGAATAGAGAGGAAGAGAAGTGGGGATAGTTTTCCACCTGGCTGCCTACTCACGGAGCCAGTCAAGCACGGGTCCACGGGGCTGTGTGCGAGCGCCCTCGCGTGGCCCGCCCCGGCCGTAGGCTGTCACCCGCCCTGCTCCACAGGCCTCCCTCTGTCCGCCTCCCGGTCCTCACGCAGTCAGACTCCAGCCTGCCCCAGAGGGAGGGCGATGGCTGGTCCAGCCCTGTGCAGAAAGACCCCACTGGGTGGTGTGTGACTGACATTCCTCTGATTAGCAGTGCTGTGGTCCTGTGCATCCCTGCTTCCTGAAGGTGGATGCCTAGGGCTTAGGGCACACTACTAAAATAAGGTAGTTGTGTAGCTACAAAGTTACGATGTATAATTTTAAAAATTTGGCCAATTGCCCATTTTGGAGAGAGAATGTTTTGGCTTGTGGTTACACATTTGCCTGATGGAGTTGGTATATTTTTAAGAGTCATCTTAATCAGTATAATCCCAGTTTTGCTCAAATTGCAGCCTTCATCTTTGTAAGTCATTACCATTCACGACTCTTCCTTAGCAGGGAAAGCAGCACACGGGACGGCAGTGCTAGCAGCTGCTTGTCTCGGGCTGCTGGGGAGGGAGCCTCCAGGCCCCACCTGAGCTGTGCCGTAGGTTTCCTTGGAGTCCGATTCACAGATCACTGGGATTCAGTTTCGTCTCTTACAGGAAGCCGCTGTCTATATTTTTGGCAATATAATTCCTTGGTGGCTTTCGTCTGTCTCCTAAAAAGACAAGAAGACAAGCTGACACTCACGTGGCAGCCTGTGCTGCTCCGCGTAGCGCGGTAGTGCTGCCTGAGGTCTGAGCACCTGTGCAGCGCCAGGCGGGAGGGAGGACTCGGGGAGGCCTGACGGGCTGGGAGGGCGCCGAGGGGACCCGGGCCTGGTGCCCTGTGAGACACTCATCTTGTCACGCTGAAGTCGGAGTCACCTTTGACCTGTCGCAGCTTCTTCCTGGAGCCCCTGACACTGGGGATAGGAAGGGTGAAAGCCTGGGTTTCCAGCTTGAGTCAGTGTTTATGGTCTCTGTTTATTGCCCCTCAGGACTCTGATTAAATATGCTTCTGTAAGTCATTTGAGAGACGAACAAGGTAGCACTGAGCTTTATATTCAATAAAAAGGATAGGATGCTTTAACAGTACCACTTACGGGCGAGTAGGATGAATATATTGGTTAGTGGCTTTTGAAGAAAGTTTTGCATTGCTGACTCATACTTGAGAAACCTGTAACTCCGGATGCAGACAGCATTGGCCGGCATTCCAGCCCCTGGACAGCTGCTGTGGTGGGTGGGTATCTGAAAGGCCTGGTGGGCAGAGCGAAGAACCCGCCTAAAGGGGACGGGGAGGGGCGCGTGTGGACCGTCCTCTGATGAGCGTCATTCTGCTCTTTGTTTTAGGGCATTGTGCAGCAGTTTCTGGTGTTGCTGACGACCAGCCCTGACGAAAGTCTGCAGTTTCTTAGCTTCAGGTTGGACTTTAATGAACATTATAAAGCCAGAGAGCCCAGACTCCGCGTGTCCCTGGGCAGTCGGGGCCGGCGCAGTTCCCACATGTGACGCACGCAGCACGGTGGCCGAGGAGCCTTAGACAGCACTTCACATCCAGGTGGCAGGGCAGCTGGCCCCTGCAGGCGCCGCCTGTCTCATCACGAGGGCTGCAGTGTTGGTGGCGTGGCCTCCGGTAGAATTCAAGCCGTGAGCTCTCCGCAGGTGTCTGGGAAGGTGTCTGGGAAGTGGCCGTGTTCAGCAGGCTGGCTCGCACTGCCCTCCTTCAGATAACTTCTTAAACAGTACAGAAAAACGTAGGCATACAGAACAGAAACGTGCAGCAGTCTTCGTAGTCGAAAGACACCACAGTGTCGGGGGCTGCTTCAGCTCTCTGTGATGTAACTTAAAATATTTGTCACTTTTTAAGAAAACCTGGGTTCCTTTTAGCACACGGACAGTGATGTACTCATGAATTGAAATGGTAGTGTCAATGCTATTTTTTAAACACCCTCTTTAGTGTCAGTTTTTGTTACCATAATCAAATGGAAATAAGGTGTCCCTCCTAAGACAATCCATAGAGTGTTTTGTTTTGTTTTTAGTGCTATAAAATACTAACCTCAGTGAGAACATTTGTATCTAAGTACAATATGCCTTCACACATACTCATTGTTACTTTCTCTTCTTCCAAAGTTTACATTTTTATATTTAGTTTACTATTTCAGATAACTTCTTAAACAGTACAGAAAAACGTAGGCACCATACAGAACAGAAACGTGCAGCAGCTCAGCCCAGACTTCACACGGCCATCGGCTGAACGGGGTGTAAATACTAGTGACTTGAGCGTAAGCCAAGTGTTTTATTTTCAGAATTCTGACAAGCATCAGAAAGTCGACTTGGATAATGGAGGCCTCCTCTTCCCTTACCTATTTTTTCATTGTAAATATTTATATACTACTGACCAGATGTTGGGGAGAACTGTTTTTTGTAAAATGTCATATCAGGTCACATAAATCTGCCTTTTTTTATGTTGCATAAATGAAAACTTAGAAAATTAAAGTCACTTATCTTTCAGATGCATTTCTTATTTCTTGAATAGTCACTTACAGGCTTTGGGGTTGGAAGTTGATATTTGAATTCACGTGTTGTTGTATATGAATTACTCAATTTGTGAAACCAAGAGATGAGACCGTGTGGGGCTGTGTGGGGCTGTGGCCTCTGGTGGGAGGCGCCCTACGTCCCTGACGCCACAGCTCTTCCTTTAGGTGTGGACTCAAGCGAATCCACGGTGAAGACGGGAGATCCTCAGGATGTAGACTAGTTTTAGTTAGAATTCTCGAAAGCGGAGAGGGAAGCGGTTTTCCCCGCTGCACGGCTTTGCGGGGGTGGCACTGTGACTGGCCTCGGAGCCTGCTTCTTTGACGTGAGGCACTGCTCCAGGCAGGGGTTCTCCGTAGCAGAGGCCGCTCCAGAAGTGCCATCTGGCTGGAGGGCTTAGGACTCTGGGCGCCAGGAGTCCTTGGGCATCAGGTTAGACCCGAGGGCTGCAGGTGTCGCCTTCCCTGATGGCCTGCGGAGAGCATGGGGCAGGGCAAGACGCTTTCCCTGTGGAGGCAGAGTTGAGTCCCCAGGGTTCAGCACGTGTTAATTACACACACCTTCCAGGCTCGCTTATGTCACACCTTGCTTTCTGTCACGGAAGGGCCTCCCCCATCCTGGGAGCTGGGTGGCTGGCTGGAGGCAGGGATGGCCTTCCTCTGCTGCAGCCGGGCCGGCCCCTCCTCGTCAGTCCTGCCAGCAATATTCTCAGGTTCCTCTGGGAGTGTGGCCTCCAGACGCTACCATACAGGACACAGAGATGGAGGCAGGAGGCACAGGCACCACGTGGGGAGCCCCCCCCCCCCCCCGCCCCGTGCTCACGGCAGCCTCGGGGACCAGCCTTGCACCTACTAGACGCCCGGCCCGGCGCTCACGGCCGCCAGTGGCTCTGGAGTTTGCCGAGTGAGCGGACGGATGTTGGCATGGCTGCTTCCAGGTAGCGCTTCTGCCTCAGCAGATACTGAGGACGATGACACCGTGTAGACGGAGGGTTCAGGAACAGCTACAGATGTATAGGGTAGACTGAAGCAGTGATCAGACGACCGCGCTCACGTGGAAGGTCGGAAGAGCTGGCGGTTTCCCAACTGGAGAACCTGGGTCTGTGGGGGCTGACTTGGAAGGAGCGGGATGCCCAGAACAGCTCCGCCCATCCCAGAAGCCCTCGGCTTTTGTCAGGAAGAAAGACCCTGGTTCATTCGGTATTTGTGCTGATGGCCCCCTCACCTTAACAGGGTGAATTACTCAGCACCATTTTAGTGGGTAGATTATTCAACAGCCTTTTTAGTTTTCTACTAAGGTCACCAGACAAGGAGGTAATGCGATTCTTATTTCCTAGGTATCATCCATTTTCATTTAGGTTTTCAATTTGTTGGCATATATTTTTACATGGATGCCTTTATGAATTTCAGAATATTCACTTGAGTTATATTCCTTTCATTCTTAATATTACCAAGAATATTTGTATTACTAAAAATACTGTGTATTTTCTCTCTTCCCTCTGGTCACATTTACCAAAGTTTATTGTTTGCCTTTTAAGAATTATCTTTCTTGGTATTATTTATCATTTTACCATACATACACAGGGTTTTTTGTTTTGTTTTTGCTTTATACATTTAATATTTCCCTCTTTGGGCTTATTGTTTCATGAATCAAATGCTTGTGTTTTTCTCATTATTTAATAAGTATTTTGGACTGTGCCTTGTCTCCCACATACTTCAGTTATATCACATGCTTTTATATAGGTTGTTTCAGCATTGTACTAGTAGTAGTTTGTTATTTTCTTTTGACCCTGGATATAGCTACAACTTCAAAACTTCCAAGAAGTTGGTGTTTTTTTCCTTTAAAACTTTTTTTTTTTTTTTGCGGTACTGGGGATTGAACTCAGGGGCATTCTACCTCCGAACTACACCTCCAGCCCTATTTTTTTTATTCTTTATTTTGAAACCGAGTCTCACTAAGTTGCAGAGTGCCTCACTAGTTAGCTGAGGCTGGCCGCGAACCTGGATCCTCCAGTCTCAGCCTCCCGAGTGCTGGGATTACAAGCGTGCGCCACCACGCCCGGCTTCAACTTTTTGAAAAAAAAAAAATACAGGAAAAAGGGAAACACTTATCAAAATATAAAGCTGTTGTCTACAAAGTAGTATGGTACAAGAGTTGAAAGAATCCACAATGGAACGGAAATGTCCCAAAGTGTCAGTATTCATGGATCTTTAGTATTTGATGAAGGTCGTTGCAGAAATGGGTAAAATGTTTGATCGTTCAACAAATGCTCTGGGGCAAATGTTTTCCAGAAAACCATGTGGAAAAAAATTAAGAGCTTAAATTCATATCACAAGAAAAATTCAGAGGAGTTAGTGCAAATATGAAGAACAGAAGCATGACAGTTACTAGAATAAATAAGGCAATATTTTTCTCAAATCTTAGGATTTGTGACACTTTCATCACACTATGCTAAGGATTAAAACTATAAAAGAGAATCATGACAGACTTGACCACATAATGTGACGAGCTGCTACCCAGGAAGAAACAGCAGACCTAGGCACTCTACTTAACGTTTCTAGCAGAGTCTGTTCTTAGTTACGACAGGCATGCGTAAGTCAGTGTAAAATCCACAAATAATTCCCAGCACGCCACTAACAACTTAGAGCAGACATGGAAGACAGAAAGATGTGTGGTAGTGGTGCCCGGTGTGGGCTTGTCTGGCCTGCGACATCTGTCGCCCAGGCTAAGCCTGCGTTTTGAGGAGCGTCGCCGTGTGCCAGGGCACGTCCATCCCGTTTCCTGGAACCCTGTCCCCCTGCCCCTGTCGCTATCCCCACCTCCAGGCATTGTCGGGGCCATTTGTATTTTTTGGGATTCTGTGAATGTGCGTGCATCTGGCCTCCTCACTCACCATAGTTATTTGGAGCTGGGCTCCGTGTTGTCTGTATAAAGATGGGTTCTGCTCTTTACCTGAGTGGTCCTCTCCGGGGTTCCACCACAGTTTGCTTATCCATCACCTGTTGATGACTGTTGGGGTGTTTCCAGCTGTCTGATCAGCTGCAGGAAGGCTGCAGTATTTGTGCAGGGGAGCCTGTGGATCCACGCCCAGGCTGTGCGTGTTGTGCGGTGCCTAGGTGGGGAGCAGTGAGGTCACGGGCTGGGCACGCGTCACACCACTTACATCGTCGGCATAAGATCCCTCGGCGAGAGCCCCAGTCCCTCCACATCCTTGTCAACACCGTGGTCACCCCTCTTGACTTGGCGCGGATCCCTGTGTAGTGATACTTTATGTTGGTTTTAATTCGGGTTTCCCTGATGTGAAATGATGTTGAGAACTGTTTCTTCTGCCTGAATGGCATCTGTCAAAATACCTTGACCATTTTGTTAATGAGGTTGTTTGTTTTCTTACTGAGTTTTCAGAATTCCTTATCTATGCGGATAGAAATCTTATCAGATCATTGATTCACAAATATTTCCTCCCAGTTTGCAGCATATGTGTGTGTGCATGCGCGTGCGCGTGTGCACACACACACACACACACACACACACAGTTACATTGAGCTTTTTCTAGGTTCTGTGCTCATTGCTGTAGAGATTTTTATTTATGTCCATGGTGTGAACACACACTCACAGTTGGGAGTTTTCAGGCATAAAAGCCAGGCATGCAGGTGCACATTGAGAACTTGAGGGGAACTCTGCGCAGGTGTTGTTTTCCTTCTAGCCACAGGGGACTCTGGGGGCGCTGTCCATGTGTCTGTCCGTAGTCAGTGCAGAGGCCTAACCAACCTCGGCACGGTCAGCTTTAGATCCTGGCTGTTACGTGGGCCTGTCCCGCCTATCACAGGTACTTTTTTTGTTCTCGGTTGCTTTTCTTGACCGAGCTCTGGTCATTCGTGTCATTCAGGGAACTGGTCCATTTCATAGGAGCTGTTGGGTTTATGGGTGTAGTGTTTATAGCATCCTCTTAACCGTTGAAACTAAAGTGATGTTACTGCTCTCATTTCTGATAGTAATAAACTATGTTGCTTTCTTTGATTTGTCCAGGTGGATTAATCACTCTATTGATCTTCTCAACAAAAGGGCAAAAAAAAAAAAAAAAGAAGCAGCTTTTGTTGTTCCTGAGTTACTCTTTTGCTATTTTATTGATCCACTGTGGTCTTTCTTAATTTCCTTTTTTCTACCTATTCTTTCTGCTGCCTTTTAGGAGTTTTTATATGGTGTGCTTGCATTTTTACTCATTTCAGGATGCTTTCTAACTTCCCTTTTGATTTCTTTTCTGACCCATG